>BJCO01467958.1:0-10027 GCA_018326465.1 Flaveria floridana | reverse complement strand
AAACACGTATGTTACGATTAGGTTAACCGTGTGATAAAATAAAAATAAAAACAAACTAGTATGATTACTCAAATTTAGAAAATATATACAATATGTCTGTATAATGACAACCGATTTTTACAAACTCGTAAACAAATTAAATACAAAACCGTCACATTAATAATGAATAAATACTTGTAATAAGATAAATTATTAATAAACACAAAACACAAACTTGTGAGTTACGATTAGGTTAAACGAGTGATAAAATTAAAATAAAAACAAAGTGATATGATTAAAAAAATATAGAAAATATAGGTAATATGTCACGGTTTGGCCAAACTGTAACATATAGCCTCTTAATCCTAATCAATTCCCCATTAATTACATACCCAATCATTGGGCAACGGCTCCCCAGATCTAACTGTCACGGTTAGGACTCACCGTGACAGTTAGGTCTCACACCCGATTGAACGGTCACGAGGAGCCCTAACCGTAACCGTTCGAATCGGTTTTCCACTGGAAAACACGATGTGTGCGGAATTTCCCATACTAAATAGTCTGATTTAATGTCTAGCATCTGATTTAATACAGGTATGTGGACCACACGGAGTAGAGAATGACCCCTTTGGTAATCAGGGTTCACAATCAAAGACCAGTCACGTGAAATGCATGTTTTTGTTTTGTAGCCTTTTGTCATTATCCAAAATACCAAATCCTATAGATTTGAAAGCAACATGAAGCAAATAGTAATGCAAATTTCAACTTTAAACTATTCTGATTACTGTTTGTCTGTTATTTGTGGTTCATCGAGTTTCTAATTTTCTTTATTTGTTTATTTATATATTATATACGAATAAGAATATATGCTATATCCATCAAATGCGGGTTTTGTATCACATTAAACCCCAAAATAAGTTAAAACAATAGGTTAATTCCAAGTAGACATTATTTACTAAACCCATACCACATATTCTTGAATTCATACACGATGCTGTTGTAACTGCAATAGCCTAAAGTAAGCCCCATCGCTACCTCGGCTCAACAATTCACCATGGCTACCTTGTTCCACGATTCGCCCATCTTGAACCACACCGATATTATCCACACCGCGTATGGTTGATAACCTGTGAGCCACTAGAACCGTGGTTCGACCCCTCATGAGCCTTTCGAGTGCCTCTTGAAGCACACACTCGGATTCAGCATCTAGAGCACTGGTTGCTTCATCTAATAGCAATATTGCTGGGTCTTTGAGAACGGCCCGAGCTATAGCAATTCGTTGTTTTTGGCCTCCTGAGAGCTGAACCCCTCTCTCCCCAACTGGCGTTTTGTACCCGTGAGGTAAACCGCTCACGAATGTATGAACATTTGCTACACGTGCTGCTTCTATAACTTCTGCTTCTGTAGCACCATCTTTCCCATAAGCAATGTTTTCCATTATACTAGCTGCAAATAAAGCGGGTTCTTGTTGGACCAACCCGATTTTGGCACGAAGGGCACGTAGGTTTAACCGTCTAATGTCTTTCCCGTCGATCATAACTTTTCCAGCTGTCGGGTCGTAAAATCTCTCGATTAATGCAATTATGGAACTTTTACCTGAACCACTGGCTCCAACTAGAGCCTGACTCTGGCCTGCCCGGATTCTAAGACTAAGGTCTTTGAACACCATCACATCGGGTCGTGACGGGTAAGCAAAGTCGACATGTCGTAACTCTATCTCGCCTCGAATAGTTTCAACGGTCTCGGCATCAGGATCATCAGGATCAATTCGAGTAGACCTATCGAGAATGGCAAACACTGAGCCTATGGCTTCGCCACCTCTGATGATTTCAGGGGCTAGGCTAACTGTTTCGGCTACTGAGTTAGCTGTAATGACTAGGACTACAAACACTTTGATGACTTTGGAGAAGGTGGAGACGTGTGAGCTAACGAGGTGGGCACCGTACCAGAGGATTAGAGCTTCGGATGAAAAGAGAGCGAGTTGGGAGATGCCAAATAGTATGCCGGAAAGTTGACTCCTGCGAAGGCTTTGGCTCTGTGGGACGCGGAGTTCGTTGGAGAATAAGGTGAGGATCTTGTCTTGGGCATTAAAGGCTGCAATTGTTCGGATGTTGCTTACACCTTCCCCTGCAATCATGCTAGTTTTTGCATGTGCCTTGGCTGTGTCACCAGCAAAGCCTTTGAGAGAGAGTTGCTGTAAAATGACAATTGCATATGATTAAGTTATTAATTAACCACCAAATACAAATACAGATAAAAAAAAAAATTTACTCGCTTAGTGACAGATATAATAGTGATTAGTGACAGAGTAAAAAGTATTATTTTTTAAAAAGTGTGGTTAAACTTTAAAGCCTAAGATCTTCCACAATAACCTCGTTTTTGGTCTCCAGAAACGGTCATATCATCACTGCCCGACCCTTTTTATGTCACTTAGGTCTTTACCAACGCCCGACATCACCTTGACATACACGTGTAGGGATGAATTATAACTTTTAGTGACACTTTTTGAGCGTCACTAATGACAATTTCTTATAGCGCATATAGTGATTATAACAGTATTATAGTATGTCACTGGCAAAGATGAACAAGTTAAGATCCTTTTAATCACCTAAGCAACTAAGTGAGTGAAAGTTGTTTAGGTAAACCTAAAGTTTACTAAATTAACCCAAACACCCCTAAAATTTGTCAACCCTCCTGCAATCCAATAGTTTATCTCATTTTGGTTATTGTAAGGAGATGAAATAAAGAATAGTAGCATTTGTAAACATAGACACCAACGGTCTAGTTTTTATGAATTGTGGCCTACATTTACAAGGATATGTGCTAAAAGACAAGTTGCACTGTTACTCTTCTTGAAAAGTTCAGAAATGACGAGTTAATATCAGAGGTGACTCCATCAAACAGTGATCTAGGTCCCAAGGGGTAGAGAAATAATAAGGTATAGGACAAAAACAAACTAATAGTAACTACTCATGTATGGGTTAGGTGTCTACGATACAAAAATCCGAAACGCTGTTCAAAATCACAGGGGCAATATTGTCATAGTTTCAGTACTACACTACCCTTAAATAGACAAGAGCCTCTGGTTACAGCTTAAATGCAGTCACTAAAACGACAGAAATACTGAATGGGTTAGTGAATGCCCCCATATGCATCTTCTGACATCCCCAACGTCCCTTTGATATTTACATAAGGTACACTATAAGTGAAGCCCAGATGTAAATATAATTCAATTCTTGTATAAATCCTTTTCAATAAATAAATATTTAATTTATGATAAACAAAAGGAAATAGATTTAAGAATAGGATTAAAATTTGTGTAAGTCAATAGTTTATTGAAAAATTGTCGTTGCTTGAGCAGAAAAGCTGGCCAAAGTTAACTCTTTAAGGGCTCAAGAAGGAGTCTTTTATTTATATTGATGTTGCAAAAGGAATCTTTTACCGAATTTTAAACTTTGGGTTTTGTTGTTTTGTAGCAACAGGACTGTTACTATATCACGAGCATCAATTCTGAGTTTCCTGGAAGCATGAGTATGAGAGGAAGCACGTGCAAGATTGCAGAATTGTTGCACCCTCACTATACCATAGTTGTCGTTACTAGAATAAAGATTCC
Source organism: Flaveria floridana (assembly GCA_018326465.1). NCBI lineage: Eukaryota > Viridiplantae > Streptophyta > Magnoliopsida > Asterales > Asteraceae > Flaveria > Flaveria floridana. The sequence continues at coordinate 6,435 of BJCO01467958.1, read as the reverse complement.
ATTTTTTATGTAAAACAATCAATTTTATAATTAGATTTAATAATTAGCACGTACGTACCTGTGCAAAATACGCCATGACAAGAAGAGGGAAGGTTCCGAGAATTAGAAGGGAAACCCTCCATTCCACTATGAATGCAACTACAAATGAAGTAAGGAGTGACGTCACGTTCTGCAATATAACCGCTATCCTCTCAGCAATGGCAGACTTCACGTCTGCAGCATCTGTGGCTAGCCGGGCTGCAACCAGACTCGAGTTGTGTTCTTCCTCATCGAACCATCCAACTTCATTCCTCAAGATTGCTGACCAACAAGCAAGATTACAAAACTTTTTAACTAAGCCGGTCAATTTGTGATATAAACTATCACATAAGTTTATTGTTACATAAACGGTCTCTATAGTTGTTACACACGCGTCATTTTACACAAACTAAATAAAGTAAACTACATGATAGTTTATGTTATTTATTGAAAATTTGAAAAGGAATGGGATGGAGTAGATACCTGCAAGCATCATTCTTCTTACTCTTGTGGTAAGATTCTCACCCATAATACTAAAGAAGTAATGTTGTATCAAATATGCCACAACAGCATATAGACCAGCTCCAACGTAGATGAAAACACACTCTTTAGTCTTGCTTTCCATTTTAGCAGGGTTATTATAGTAGAAGACTTCAATCATATTACTCATCACAATAGCAAATGTTGGACCGATGAATCCCGAAAGGATTGATCCAACAGCACCCATTATTGTATAAGGCCATTCAGGTGCGTTCATTTTTAAAAGGCGGAAGAAGTACCCGCTAGGTGCTGGATTTTTTCTATCTGTTTCAGCGTTTGAGATCATTTCAATACGACCATCTGCACCAGTACTGTAGGAATAGCTTAAGTTTCTTAAGCTTCCTGATCTGAGGCTGAGAGACTTTGTTGACAATGAGTGACTTAACCGTGTTGACCTTGTACGGTGTGTTGAAGGATTTGAGAAATCTCGGTTTCCAGCCATTTCTTGAAACCGAATTAATGAAGCGTATGGTCCTGCTTTAGATATAAGTTCATCGTGGGTACCAGTTTCAACAACTTGTCCTTGTTGGATAACTGCTATTGAATCAACGTTTCTTATGGTAGAAAGACGATGTGCAACCACAACGGTTGTTCTTCCGATCATCAAACGGTCAAGGGCTTCTTGCACAATGCTTTCAGAACCTGAATCAAGGGCACTGGTTGCTTCATCAAGAAGTAAAATCTTTGGGTTCTTTAGCATTGCTCTAGCTATTGCAATTCTTTGTTTTTGACCACCAGATAACTGAACTCCTCTTTCCCCAACCTGAAATTTCAACTCATTAACGTGATTATAAATTCTGATTTATCAAAAGTGTACCGTTTGTTTTAAACTACATTTTACCTGAGTGTTATAACCATTAGGAAGCAGGGTGATGAAGCTATGAGCATTGGCTGCAGAGGCAGCTGCTTCAACTTCAGCCATATTTGCATCCGGTTTTCCATATAGTATGTTTTCAAGTATGGTGGTGGCGAAAAGTGCAGGCTCTTGGTTCACAAGACCAATTTGATCACGCAACCATTGAAGTTGCAGTGTCTTTATGTCCACATTGTCTATCATTATTTGGCCTACATAACCATTTAAATTAAGAAATAATCCAGTAAAAAAGGCTAAACCATATACTAATTGTTATTCACCTTGATTAGGGTCGTAAAACCTTTCTATTAATGAAACAACTGTGCTCTTCCCAGATCCACTGCCACCAACCACAGCAACTGTCTTTCCAGCTGGGAAGAAAATTGAGAAATTTCTGAAGATAATGACGTCTGGACGTGAAGGATAACTAAAGGTTACTTCTTTGAACTCAATATTTCCATTGACTTCAGCTAGACATTTCCCTTGGGTAAAGTTGTGTGCTATAGTAGGTTTTTGCTGGATAATTTCAAGCAATTTGTATCCAGCTGCCTTGCCTTTGCTAAAAGCTCCAATATTTGAAAAGGACTGACCTAAACTCCTGTCATGATTAACAATTTTGATCAAAAACTGAGTTGGTTTTCTAATAAAGAGACCAATGGTATTACAAAATGTAAGAAACTTACATGCCACCAACAATAGCAGAGAAAATGGCGGTAAATGCCTTTCCACCATCGGTCTGCCCATTCCTGATAAATACACCTGCATACCAGAAAACAAGTGCCCAAGACATGCAAGCTATTCCATAAGTACATCCCAATCCCAAACCCTTTGCCATTCCCGCCTTGTACCCGAGCTTGAGGGTATGCTGTATTGCATCTGAATACGAATTAAGGGCCTTGGTCTCCCCAACATAAGAGTACACAGTCCTAACTTGTGCAATAGCCTGCTCATTGAGATCAGATTCAATAAGTGGCATAGAAAAGCATTAAACATCCTTGTCAAACATACAGAAAATATGCCATATGGCCCATATTAATCAAAACTGAGGTCAAAAGTATACTAAAACTAATAAATTAAGAAAAAAATAAAAGAAATTTCACCGACCATGTATGCATATGTGATCAATTTAGTTGTAGATTAACACCACACTATGGAAACATAGGCCAAAAGTTAAGGGGTTAAAGTAGAGGACCATAACAAAGAGACATAGGGTTCTTTATGATTGCAGGCATGCTACGTATCATATCATAACAAAGAATTTGAATTACTTCAATAACACTGGTACCCACATGATTAAATGATTGAATTAAAGCAAAAGCAAATAAACTCAAGAAAATCATGGTGGCATGAAACTTATGGCAAGATAATATGCACAATTAAGATTTAAGATATTAAAAATTATTATGATAGAGTCGGACCTCCTCGGCGATGATGCCGGCATTGGCGTACGATTCACGGCTTTTAGAAGTGAGACCTGTGAGAGTATACGCGTATAGACCACCGGCGAATGCAATTCCGGGGATAACTGCAATACTCAGTAGAGCTAACTTCCATGCTGACACGAAACCAACCACTAATCCAGCCAAAAATGTTGAAAGATAATGGATGAAGTTTCCCACCTAAAATTGAAAGTACTGAATGTAAGCATTCAATTGAATGTACGAATTTACGAAACCACCTTCAAAGATGCCTTTTGACCGGCGCAAACGAAAACCTAAACGCTAACGTGCGCCACAACACTGACCCCCGGCGCAGGTTAAGTTATCTGTGCTAACGTGAACGGTAAACTGGTTTTCTAACGGAAATCATAATTTCCAGTTGCGTACATCATTATGAAGATGAAGATGAAGATGAAGAAAGAAGGAGAGAGATGAACAGATTACCTTCTCGCTAATGGCATCTTGAACAAGGAGAGTGTCAGTTGAAATACCAAAAACGATATCTCCTGTTCTCGCATCTGTATCGTAAAATCCGACGTCCTGTTGCAGTACAGCTTCTAAATACCTCTTCCTCAACGCACTCACCTGTCGTTCTCCGGTGTACATCCAACATCCTATCTCTGTTCATTTCAAATTTTCAAAATACTTAACCGATTAACAGTAGATCATGAGTAATTTCAGTTATCCGCATTAAAACGGAATTGATTATAGTATTTTTACAACAGGACAATGCAGATTTGTGTTTAGGATTAAAAAAATCAATAAGAATTTGACCAAGTGACAGGTGAAAGGTATAGCACCCACGTGCACTTGATCTGTAGTGAACCAACCGACTTAAGATAAGCAATTGCAAATAATAATTACCAAAACAGCTTGTTTTCAGATAATAATCGATTAATCGACAACGAAGAGACGATAACGGATCGAGATTAGCGTAACGCACCTGCATATGACGATGCACATACAACGAGCCCGAGGTAAACGAAATACAAAGCGTACTGCAGTAATTCAAACGAAACAACACAATCAGATCTGAATTGATAACAAACTGAAGCAAAATTGCTATAACGAAAAAACGAAATAACGAAATAATGAATAATGAATCACCTTCGAGACTTCATCAGTCATGGCGCTCAAATCGGACTGGTTTTTGCCGAATCCGTTAACCATTTGACCGAACAAGAGGAAGAAGAAAGGCATGGAGGATCCATGAACGATTGCACCGATGCTACCGAAGATCATGAGAACGTAATCATACTTATCTGCAAACGAAAACAGCTTATAGAACGGTAAACTCTGCTCCTTCTTCTTCTCCGCCGGTGCCGGCATTGCCTTCACCGTTTCCGCCATTTTTACTCAACCTGCACGCTTGAACTCACGGTTGTGTGCGGAAGCTGTTCACGAATGAGACGATGAAAATGCCATGAAAGTGAGCTTCAGAGAGCTGACTCACTGAGTCACTGAGTCACTGAGTCACTGAGTTTAAGACTGAGTGAGACTGAGCTTGTGGTCAAACGAGGTGAAGGGGGATGGAGGAAGGTGAAGTTGGTTATATAAAAGAGGAGGGTGAGTTTAACCATGGTTAGGTTGGGTTGAGTTAAAGGACAAAATGGGAATTTCGAGAGCACTGTTTTGCAGGGTACCAGATCAGGTTCGCTAGTTGTGCTGGGAATCTACTCGACCCGACCCGACCCGAATAATAATATAAAAAATTCTTTAAATGTATTTTTCTTTTTTCTTTTGCTCGAAATGTTCTGATTGGTAAATTAATTCTCAAAATGTCTACTACAGACAAAGCTCGGGGTCTTCACAGGCAAGCACAGACGTCTTGTACAGCATAATCAGTCACAAAAAGACACGTGTACTAAGCAAATATGCGCCATACTCGAATACTCAACGGATGAGCTCATGTACTCTGCGGGCGGATGCCCGTATATAGGGAAATTTTAAAAAGAAACTTTTGAGGGGATATTTTAAAATAAAAGAAAGAAATAAACATGTTAGTAATTTTCCCTAAATAAAATACTAATGAATTTTGGTATAAAGCTTAGTAAAAATAAAGATTTGTGTTCTTCTTGTTATCCAAAAGTGGGAAGTGTGTGGCAAAGGGAAAAATATGTTTATTTACTTGGTGTCAACTTGTCATCACATGCTTTACTTTTCTGAAACAGAAACTGAATTTGATAATGTTTTATCTGTAAAAGTAACAAATACATAATAAATGTTAGGCAAGGAAAATGACTAATTTTTCATTTTAAATGTGGAGAGTAATCTTTATTTAGAAGAAGCAAATTTGGCTTCAATAGTTCGTATGATAGCGTGGAATAAATGTTTGGCTCCAAAACATCTTGAAGGATTAAGCATTGGAAGTATTAAAAGCAAAGAACTTCACGTATTTGAAGAGTGAGGAAATTTAAGAGTGAACCATAAAGTGTTTGGGTTAAAATGGTCAAGGTATTTCACTCAAGGAGGAATTAATGAGAATATAAATTACGTTAAAAGAACAATTTATGTATTTAGATCAACATATCTAAAAAGATGTGAAACAACTCAAAGAATGAAATATTGATATACAAAGTTTGGTCAAAAGCAATACTGAAAATTTTCCCAACTTGTTCATTGTGGAGAAAAACAAAGGTGCCCTCATTGCAGACGGGGTCAAGGAAGAAGATATTGTTTGGAAATGGAAGTCAAGAACATATACAACAGTGAAATTAAGAGAATTGCGGGTGATGAGCGTTGGTCTACAATCGATAAGACTTCAAAGGAATGCAGATGACAAGGCAGGGTGTACTTTCAGTACAGTCGATTAAATCATTTGTTGAAGACCAATTATTTCCCCCGGATCTAATTTTATTTGAGTGGAATAATTGGGTTCGGATAAAGACAAAAGTATTCAAGCTCCGCCCCTGAAGAAACGAAGTCATATTTAATTAAAAACAAGGAGTGCGGATATGATGTTAGGGGAAATCATAGCATCAACGTTTCTTTGGATAATAAATAAAGGTAAAATAACGGTTCTAAACTATAAGAATCGATGTAGTTTTCATGTTTCCCTTCTTTATTGTATGTACTACAAGTCTGTAATCCTTTCTTGTTCTCCTATCTACTGCCTTAACAAAGATGGATACTCATAATGAGATACTTCGCATGCCAAAAAAAGAAAAGTAGTTTATATCTATATTTTCAATTCTAATAATAATAAAAAATCTATCTACACTAATACAAAATAATTTTGGAAAGAACACATGGCATAAATCTGCACCTCCTAAATCAAATTTTCCCTCATTTCTCTCTCAATAAACAATTCTCCTATTATGAAATTTACAACTTCATGAGCAGTTGGTTTTCCTTTGTTCATAGTTTGGCCACGAAGGTTTTGAGGGTTTTTCATTTTACCCCCTCCCCCAAATTGAAAAAGGTTATAAGGGGTATTTGTCTTAGTGTTGGCCGGTGTTTGTGTTGGTGTTGGCCGATGTGTCTCGCCTGTTGTTGCCGGTGGAGGCGATGACGCCGCCGACGTTTCTGCATGCCGCTCTGTTTGCGGCGACGAACGCCGATAATCCGGCCACTCCTTCTACCGCC
>BJCO01467898.1:0-11668 GCA_018326465.1 Flaveria floridana | reverse complement strand
TAATCAACATCATAACACATCCATAACATCAACACATTACCAATTCAACGTTACATGCAAAATAAAGTTACTATTATTAGTAACCTATGAACAAAGCTCTCAATTCACCAATTTCTTGCATGATTCATGTTTTGTAGCATTCATACTATCTAATTAACATCTCAACAACATCAAACAGCTATCAATTCCACATAATCATCACCAATTTCGAAATTAGGGTTCATCTTCATCAAAGTTCATGATCCATTCATTATAAACGTGTCATTCATGCATAATCAACGTTAAACAACATACATACAACCATACTAATATGTTACCATCATCAAACAACAACAATAATCGACAATTTTGATCCCATATACGAATTAGGGTTCGGCCCTAATGAGAAAACCCACAAAACATCAAAACTAACCTTCAATTCACTTGTATACTTGTGAATAGAGATCCAAATCACGTTCTAGGGCTTGAAATCAGTCAAAACCATGGTTCCTAAGCTTGTTCTTAGCTGGATTTCGCAAAGAGAGGGGGGGAAGAAGCTGGTCGTGGTCGAATGGGGAGGGATGGGGGCTAGGGTTTGTTTTGTTTTTATTAATTTAGAAGAATACCCCCTTTAAACCTTGCATTTTGTATTTTTATAAAATTTAAGATTTTAAACTCTTTGTAATGTGTTTTTAACTTAATAATTTGAACATCTAAACTAATGGTAACACTTATATATTTTATTTTTTAAAAACACAAGACATACGAATTAACACACGCGTTTCCGCGTTACGCGATAAAATTCATCGTTAAAAGTTAAATCGCGTAAACACATAAGCATAACACAATAATCATCTAATCCATTAGATTATTATTAATTTAACATTATTAATTATTTTTAGGTCACCAACGTCAAACGACGACTAGTGTGTGCTTACGGACACGTGTATGCAAAACTTAACGGAACTAACAGAGTTTGGTAACGGAAAATTACCGGATGTCACAATATCTATCATGCTAGTATTGGAGAAGCTCCATTTGAAGCTTTATATAGAAGGAAGTGTAGATCACCTCTATGCTGAAATGAGGTAGGAGATAGACAACTTACAGGCCCAGAACTTATATAGGAAATAACTGATAAAATTGGTGAAATTAAGGGCAGATTAAAGGCAGCACATGATAGACAAAAGAGTTATGCGGAAAAGAAAAGAAAGCCTTTAGAATTCTAGATACGAGATATGGTGTATCTAAAGGTATCACCAGCAAAAGGAATTATCTATTGGAAAAAGATATAAATTAAACACTAGATATGTTGTCCCTTTTGAGATAGTTGACAGGATTGATCCTGTAGCTAACAAGTTAAACCTACCTCAAGAACTAAGTGAAGTACACAACACCTTTCACGTATCAAATTTAAAATGTCTGATGGATGAGATATTAAAGGCACCAATACAGGAAATAAAAATAGATAAGAAACTCTACTTTGTAGAAGAACCATTAGCTATTATGGAAAGAGAAATAAAGAAGTAAGATTCCAATGATAAAGGTAAAATGGTATTCAAAGAGAGGACATGAGTTCACATGGGAAAGAGAAGATGAAATCAAAAGAAAGTATCCTCATTTATTTTGAGGTTAAACTAAATGCAAAGGTCAACAACAAAGATAAACCTCCTCAACCTTTGAGAATACCTACTAATGAATTTCAGGATGAAAATTTTTTTACGGGGGGAGAATGTGACAACCCTAGAACTAAGGTTTGGTAAATTTAATATTTTCTATAAATTGATAGTAAATGCTTATCTTATTAGAAGTTATTAAGATAATTTTATTTGATTATATGAGTTTTTACATGCTGAATTAAATATGCACATGATATATGAACATGCATGCATAAATGTTTATGTGTGCGTGTATTCCTTTCATGTGAATTTATGATTATCGAAACATACGTATCTAGTTGCCAAGTTTTAAGATTATATGACTACTCAGTTGAATTATAAATGCCTCGTATTTACACGAACTGAATTGAGATCAAAACCTAATCAAACATTACCAAACAAGATTACATCAAGAAACTTTGTATCAAAACTAAAACTAATCAAACCTTAAGCACTTAGACACCAACACAAACACAACCTTAGCTCTAACCTCGCTTCACTAAGGACACTAAATAACCTGATTAAAAACCTAAACTACTAATTAAAACTAGCTTAATGACTAAGTAAGCCATTAACTTCAAAACTGCCACCTAGCCACCCCTTGCCATTAACCCTTGCTCCAAAACCGCCACCAAGCTTTACTTAACACTAACTTATCTCTAAAACAAGCCACTTATTCCCTAAACAACCAAATAAGCACACCTATAACCACCACCTCACCACCTTAGTATTAGAGTTAATGATGGTGAACTCCACTACATGGAGTCTTTGGCTGATGGAGCCACCACCACAACCATCACCATCCATGACCACCACCTCCCTAGGCGCTCTCTCTCTTAGCTTCACACAACCATCACCATCCGTAAACCACCACCTCCCTCTCGGCTCTCTCCGTCTCGATTTCATACCATCCAAAACCACCACAACCGCCACCTTCTACTCTTTAATCATCTCTCGGTTGCAACATCAACCACCCTTATAAGCACCATCATCAATTCTTGCTTTCGTTTTACAATCATCATCATCTTTGTTCATATTCATCTTGCTTGATATCCAACATCAAGGACTATCATCCTCAATCCGATTATCCAGAAGTCTAGCAAAGCAAATCCTTTAGTTTTCTTCATCAAAACAAGGTTTGATTCTTAAAAACTAAGATTAACAAGCTTAAGAAGTTATATATGTATTTAACATACATATATAACCAACCCTTTAAGTTAAATTATCAAAGTTATTCACAAAACCTTATGAACATATGATTTGTATCAAAAATCAGTAAGAAAATGGGATTCACAAACTTTAAAATTCAAGGTTTTGTAAAAATAAAGGAGTTAAACAAAAATAAAAAAATTAAAGGGTTGAAACATGAAAATTCATGATAAATTAGATTAAGTATATAAATGATTATAACTGTAGGAATAAAATTAGAAACTTCTTTAGAAATATTAGAATAGTAATCTGGAAATTTTAAGGTAATAATATTGGGTGGATTAATTTATATAATTAATTCAAGGAAATGGATGGAAATTATTATATAGAAGCTCTGAAACCTAGTAAAAAACTAGAAAAATTGAACAATAATCCTTATATTTTATAAGAATTCATGAATACATTTCGTGACTCAAATCAGATATATGATTGAGTTTTATATTTTAGAATATTTTGTAAATAAAAAATTAAAACAAATAGCAAAACAGTGAGTTAAATTTTGAAAAATTCACATAAATTATGATATTCTAGATAGAACAGTATGTATGAATTTCGGAATTTTTAAAGATGATTAACTATTTCTGCCAATTAATATGAAGCTTGTAAAAATTCTAGTATTATGCCTATTATGAGTTATTGACCTGAAATCTTATGAGATAATATTGATTTCATAAGGTTTATGCTTGTGTATTTTGGTAATTTTAAGAAAAACAGTAGCTATTAATTCGAAAAATTTTAATTAATAAATTAAGGTGCTAAATATTTCAAAGAAATTTGATTTATTCTAACAAATAATTATTTTATAGTAATTATTTAACTGTTCGCTAGAATTAAGGTGAGTCTCAAAGCCCCATTTTATATCAATGAGTTTTGGGAGAAAAAACATACTACGTTTATTTTGATGCTAATATAAATAAGAATTTTTATAAGTGACTATCATTTTGTGCCATATGTTACAACCATTAATTTGAATTAGGAACCGTCTGATAATATAGGTAGCGCTGAATATGTTTTCTGCACCAACAAAATAACTGTTGTGATGTTATATTATTTTATTCGGGGATTTGTATGTATGACAGTTTTGAGTCACCTAACATATAAGTAGGTTTGGTTGTAATCTTACTTATGTGGCATTAATAATTTTGTTAAGTTATTAAACCTATGATCTCACCAACTTTGTGTTGACTGTTTTGAGTATACTTTTTCAGGTAATTAGTATGACTTATAATCTTGTGCTCTCTTTTGATATATTCAATGGATGGTATGACGTGATAGGAAAGTTATGTGTACAAGTAACAGTGAATCTGATAGATTTCAGCATTTCTATGGATGCACATGTCTACTATTACTAAGAAGACGAATGAAGTTGTTACTTAAAACTTTTGTAATAGGGTTACAAAATATTATGCAAAAGTCTAAGACAAGACAAGTTTTGTATATGTTATAAGAATGTAACCCATCAAATATGAATGCTTAATGAAATGGTACGTTTAGTTGATTATTGTGCATGTTATTTTTGTAATCAATGTGTTTTGAACCGAGAAGTCACACCCAAGCATTTCACGCTTCCGCCTAGATGTGACAAATTGAGACTTGTATTTTTCCATCTCATTTTTTGGTAACATAACCGTCGCAATAGGGCAATTGCGAAAGGCCGTGGAAAATGCAATGTTTTTTAGTAGTGTTTAGAAGGAAATGGTGGGTTTTTGTTGGTGTTCTAGGTTTCTAAACAAGCATACAACATTTGTGTAAATCTCCTCTCATTTCCTATGCATCATTAATTGTTATGTTGGAAATTAACTATATATTGATGACATATGTTTCTTAGGTTTGTTACCATGTTAGGATCATTAGCTTCATGTTTTATGTTAGAGCTTCATAAAGATTAACATATTGTCTTTAGTAGTCTTTTATATAAGTTTTGTCATAGTATAGGGACTAGTTTGTAAATAGTAGTTCTTTTGTTTATTGGTTATATAAATAGCTTAGATGTGTGTATGCAGTAGAGAGACTAGACATACTAGACTTGTAACTGCTACTTACACTTGTAATTGTCTTTGCTTTCTATCAATGAACGACTATGAATTTTTCTTGATTGTTTGCATTGATTTGATTGCATTTGGTTGTTTTTGATTGAATTGTGTTCTAACATCATTACAGATTGATTCATTTGATCCTATCAAATGTTATCAGAGCTGCTGGTTCAGTGATTGAGCTTGTACGAACTTGCAAACTCATAAATCACTTGAATCTGTGATTGATAAGCAATTCGATTGAAATATTGTTGATTTCAGTTGTGTTTCATCATTAGAAACATGAATTGAATCACAATTTACAGTACAACTAGTCCAAAATCAGTAAATTGAAAGAATTAGTGTTGATACACGATGTCCCTAGTTTATGTATTTAAATGTCTATGTCTTTCATTTCTTACACATGTGTAATACAAGAAATTAATGTAATAAGATATATGGGTTTGAATGTTTGCTTACTATTGTTTATATCATATTATTATAGTATTTGTGATTACACATATGAATGAACATTACATATAGGTTTGAGGTTGTTGTGCATAGTTCTGAGTCAATAATGATTGAGAAATGTGTTCGACTTAGCATTGTAGTATTCATGCTAATGGACCATAATCATGGACCAGACGCATGAATGGACCATAATGATGGACCAGTCACACGATTGTACCAGGTGACTGGATCAGTCGTATGTCTAAGACATAAGATTGACTCAGTCGCACGACTGAACCTTCAGTCGTGCGTATGAATCAAACGCATGACTCAGTCACACGACTGAACCATGCTAATGGCTCAGTCGTACGACTGAATACTGAAAACGTATAAATATAACTTAATTCATGGAAAATGTAACACTTTGAATATTATCACACCCTAGCCGTCCAGAGCGTTCTAGTTCGTCCATCCAACTTCAAAGTTCATTCCTGATCAATTCCAAATCATTCTTAATGTTTGTTTAATCGTTAGATCGATCAAGTTGTCGTTCTCACTGATTGGATCACCAATCAAATAGAATTCTGATTTATTTGATCTGGTTTCATGTTTAATCAGTTAGTACTCCGTACGAAAACGGTCCTAACAAGTGGTATCAGAGCTTTGGCTCGTGATTCTTCGTGTATTCGATTAATGTTCTTCTTAAAAGTAATGTTTTAATTCAAAAGATTGGTGTTTTTTATTCAAAAGGTGTTTGTGAAGTGTTCTTGATTCTAAAGTTTCATAATATTCGACGTACGACAGATTAGGGTTTGTGAAAAATCGTTTTTGGTGTCAAAGTATCCACAATTTCAAATTTTTCATCCACAACAGCTTCAGTCGCACGATTAGCTTAATTGCATTACTGAATCCTAATCGTATCATTCATCCGCATGACTGGACTTAGTCGTAATGCTCATTCGCACGATTAAGCTAACACACACTGTTAAACTCATTCGCATCCCTCAATTGCACGATTGAACTCAATCGCACTCCCCAATCGCACGATTGAACTCGGTCGTACTCTTCAATCGCATATTTGTTTCTGTCTTATACTAAATTTTTCAAGTTTGATATCATGGAAGATTAAACCTTTGTGTTTACAGCTGGAAAGGATTCACGTATCCAGAATCTACTACTTTTGGAAAATGAGATTCGGAATCATAACAAACAACGGTTTGAAATCTATCTGAGCGGTGTTGATCCGAATCTATGGACAACCATTAAGACTGGTTATACTATACCAGTTGGTGCTAATGGGGTAAAGTTGATGTTGAGTAGTATGAATGAGGGACAAAAGGTTGCACACAACGCTGAAAAGAAAGCCTACGCTTTGTTGACTCAGTCAATTCCTAAAGACATCTTCCATCAATTTTTAGAACATAAACAGTCTAAGAAGTTATAGGAAGCTTTAGAAAAGAGATACGATGGCAATCCAACCTTGAAGGCGCCGAAGGCTAAAGCTCTCAGAAAGGAATTTGATAACTTCTCTCCAACAGGAAATGAGAGCTTAGATGACATTATTGATAAATTTTATCATTTGATGAGTGAGTTGCATACTCATGGTATGACAACATCTATGGAGGATAAAGTATCAAGTTTCGGTGACGGTTAGTCGGATAAATGGGATCCATTTGTGTCTAATCTGAGAGAGATGATACTTCTGCAACTTTAGATATAAATGATTTTATCTTGAAATTAAGGGAGGAGGAACTACGTTTGAAATACAAGTCGAAGAAAGGATCTTACACTCAGAATCCTTCACTCTGTAATGTTACTCCTAACCTAGTTTCATTCAGAGCACCTCTTCAGACAGCTTTTGTTTCTAACACATCTGGAACCTCTCAAAACAGCTCTTCAGGAAGTGATTCATCAGGTTCATCTGGAACCCAATATGCTATTCCTGACTCTAATTCTATAAAGATGAAGACTAAAAATCTAGAGAATGTTACTGTTCAAGTATCAAAAGAGCATATGGATCTTCTCGCTGCAGTGGTACACTCTTAGGATTGTTTAGTTGTAGGTAAGATTGGAAATTGTCATCTAGTCGATGAAGATTATGAGCAGGTAGATGAAAATGAATTGGAAAGAATGGATATCATGTGGGCCTTAGCCAGTGCTGTTAGAAGGCCTAAGAAGTTTGTGAAGAAGACGGGGTAGAATCTGGTTGCTACCAAAGACACATCTTTTGGTTTTGATGAAACAAAAGTTACATGCTTCAACTGTGGTGAAAAGGGTCACTTCAAAAGATAGTGCGTGAAACCTAAAAAGACCGGAAATGGTAACCCTTTTTCATCTATCAACTGTCAGGACAAAGATAATAAAGTAGCATCAAAAAGTCAAGATACTAAGGCATTGGTTGCTCAAGGAGACGAAGGACAGTACTGGTCTTTCAGATTTCTGTCTGATGGAGACGTAAATATGGCTATGGTAGAAGATCTTGATGATGCGTCAACAAGTGAAGGAGATAACATAGCTGAAAATGCAAATTCGGACGGTGAAGAAGCTATGGATGCCGTGGATCATTTGGTTGAAGATGAATTGACTGCTGACATCACAGAATCTCTTGTCATTAAGGAATCTAAAGTGGCTTTTATAGCTGACACTTCCAGCTCTTCATAGGTATGTTCTACAGAAGAACTGTATGATAAACATGGTTATGCAAAAGGTAATAAATTTCATGAAAGCATAGACTTAAAATTTGCAAGGTTGTTAGATCACAATGACAGTCTGGTAAATGATTTGAAATTATGCACTAAAGCTAACCGAGTGTTAAAACAAAATGAAAGTATCTTTAAAGAAAAATTTGATTTGTTAGGAAAACAACTTAGGAAACCGATGTTGTTGCCTCTAATCAAGCAAATGACATTAAGTTCGATCTTTCAACAATTAAGGAAACTTAGAAAGGAAAAGCGATTTTGCAAGTTGAAATTAAATCGTTAAATCAAAAAGTACATAGTCTAGCTAGTTCCTCTCACATTGTTCAGAACTTAGTCAAAGAGAGAAAATCTAGGGAGGGGCTTTGGTTATAAAGTAGTGCCGCCACTACATGTGATCCTTTTGAACATAAAATGTCAACCTATAAATAATAATCCTATCAAGGATCATGTGGTGTCTACTCCTCTAGTCAGTGATCCAGATTCCACAGTTCCAACTATGCAGTCTGTTACTGAAAAGAGGGGATCTTGTTCGAGAACTAAAGATGAAGCTGTCACTGATAATAGGTGAAAGGATCTCAGCATCTAGTTTGATCAATTAGATTTGATTCGTAGCGGAATAGTATACGAATTAGAACAAATTCGAGCAAGAACACAAGTAATATAGCAATGAAACAGTACGGTTATAGAGAGAGAAGATATTTCCGCCAAAAGGTATATTTTCATTCAGCACATGCTTCGGCAAGTTTACAACTAGGTCATCTTTCCTTTTATAGGGAAAGATGACGTCAGCTGATATCACTTGACAGTGAAATCTAACTGTTATTACAAACAACTACTGAAAGAAACTAAACAACTGAAGATGTCTTACACCAGCTGACATCTTCTTACAAAAGCTAAGTGTTAACTAACACTATAACTACTAAAATAAAACTACTGAAGCTACAACGTCTGAAGAACATGCTCTTCAGACGTTTTACATTAAGACAACTACTGATAGAAAACTACTGAAATAGAAAAGAAAACTACTGAAAGGAAAACCATCACAACAACTGAACAATACTTCTTCAGCTATTGTGACAACCTCTGATGACTTGATCTTTAGACTTTATTCTTTTGTAGAAGTCTTAAGTCTTTGTGTTCAGTACTTGCACTTAAGATGTTGTCTTCAGTACTTTTACTTCAGTCTTTGTCTTCAGTACTTGTACTTCAGATGTTGTCTTCAGCCTTTGTACTTCAGCTGATGAAGTCTTCAGTACTTTGATCTTCAGCTGATGAAGTCTTCAGATGTTGTCATCAGCTGATAAAGTCTTCAGCAGTTGTTGTGATGTCTGTGGGACTTAAAGGTTTTTCTGATCTGGCTCATTGGTTCTTTTGGTCCAACACACTCCCCTTAAACCAGTGCAGCCAAAACCTTTAAGCTTATTTGATGTCCCACTTATTTGGATGAAAAGTTGGTCTTTTTCTTCTGGATCAGCTCAGAAATGACCCATATCAGCATAGCCAGGGAAGAGGTTTCCAAAAATATGATTATCAAAGGATGGATGAGAACTCTGTCTTGGGGAACTGGAACCTACTTCCCAACTATGAGTCTGTAAGACTCTCTTGTATAGGCCTCAAGGAAGACTATTTGTTCCTCCATAGTGAGATCTTCAGCTTCTCCCTCAAAAAATGACTCAGGCCCATAGTACTCAGAGAGGTATTTGACCTGTTTCCCATTCTTTAGCTCCATTATTGTAATCTCTCTATAAGCAAATTCATCCGGGTGATTACCCTCAAGCAACAAGTGGAGCTCATTCCTTCTGACTTCTTCAAGCCTCTTATAAACTAACCCCTTTTCACCATTCTGTTCTCCATCATTTTTTGTACGGCCTGATTAGCTTTATAGGCTTTATTGAAGTCTTCTAGGATTTCCCAGGGTGATACTACAATGGCCAGTGTGATCACTTCATCTACGATCTTCTTTACTTGGCCAATGTATCTTTGTGGAATGTTTTTCTTGTGAATCCTATGACTCACCCTGGGATCAGGCCAAATCCTTACTCTCTCTTTTTGATATTGAAAAGTTTGTCTGAGAGCATATAACCTTTGAGCATGTTTCTTCATGGATATAATTGATGAAGTGGTAGCATAAGCTTTGTTAACCCTTCTCAACAACTCCCCATCATGTTGTTTGTGAAGTTCTTCTTCTTCTAGCTTCACTTTAACAGTTTGCATTTTGATCTCAGGAGTGATTGTTGGAGGTTGACTCTTGGCCTTTGGCAGTGTAATGACATCTAAAATAGGCATACTGTCTTCTTCATCATCCTCCTTTTTTTCTTCTTCTTCAAGCCTCAACACCCTTCTCTTCCTCTTCTTTGGTGCATCATCGACTATTGGTTTTGTGGGTAAAGGAGTTGGTTTTATGGGTTGTGGTGTTGGTTGTGTTGGTGTGGGTGATTGGACAGGCTGTTCTAGCATCTTTGTAGTAAGAGAGGCTTTTGAGTGTTTGGCTAGTTCAGTCCTGCTCCCAGCACTGGCTTCATTCAGGGCTTCTATGATCAGCCCTTTAGTGAATGCCTCAGACGAACAGATCTTGTTGGTTATTTCCAAGATACTATCCCTGAACCATGATTTAACCTCAAGGACTGATCTCCCCAGATACTTCGAAATGAATCTTGCCATAGATTCAAGTGTCTCCTTCTCTTCTTCACTATAGCAAGCCATATTGACCTGCTGTGTTGGTCATCAGCTCCTTTGACAAGGACTGCTAGCTCTTTTTCTTTCTCATTTTCACCCTTCTTCTTCTTATATGTAACATGAAAGTCCTTTTCTTTCACTTTCTCCTTCTCACTCTCCTTCTCAATCTCCTTTACCATCTCCTTCTCAGTTTCCACCTCCTTCTCTACCTCTTTCCCTTTCTCTTTCTCCTCCTCAACTCTCTTCCTCTTCATTACTTTCACTGACCTAGACTCCCCCTTTTTGGTTGCATTGGTTGCAGGGGTTTGAATGTCAGAAAGTTTCCTTGACATATCATCATCCACCAGGGTATGTATGTTTGAGGAAAGCCTCTCATCAAGGGTTTTATTCACAATATCAGTGATGATGGGAGTGATGAGAGGCAAGGAAGATTTAAAGATAGCAACCATTTCCTCAGGGGGGTTCTGTCCCTGAGAAATGGTGCCAGAAGCAGAAGCTGGTGGCTGAATATGTTGGAGTGGCTCTGTGTTTATGAGACCTTTAGTAGAAGGTGCCATCCGTGGGTGAGTGGTGGCAGATGGACTTGATTCTTGAGTCATTTTGGCAAGTAGCTCTTTGAGTCTACTAACCTCATCCTCAAGAATAGTATTATGGGCTAATACATCATAGAAGAAGCCCAGGTTATCATCAGTATTAGCTGAATCACCTGACCTCCTGATTGTATCAGGATGAACATGTGCTGAGTGTGGATCAGTAGTCCCATGTGCCCCTTTGTCTTGGAACTGGGGACTTCCTGCCTCAGGATGAAATCCTTCATCAGCAGTTGCCTCTGGTGAGGACTTAGAGATGTTACCAACTTCATCCTGTTCATGTGCTGAAGCAGGAGAAGTGGCAGCCTTACCAGATGTTCTTATCTCCTCTTCCACACTGGGAGATAGAACATTGTAATCCCTGTGCTGTGGGTTCTTAGCAACACTTGGATCCT
>BJCO01467853.1:0-23595 GCA_018326465.1 Flaveria floridana | reverse complement strand
TCTCTCTCCTTTCTCTCCTCTATCTCACGGTTTTGGGCAAGAAAGGAAGGTGATTTTCAGCCTTCAAAAGTTTGTTTTGTAGCTGGAAATTGGTGTCAAAGATCCTAGCATTCAAGGTGCTTTGTTGATAGGCTTGGGGTATGCTATCTTGAGAGCTTCTACCTTGAAGTTTAGCCACAAGAACACATCTTTTTCATCTCTTTAATCTCGGATTTCTGCAGCTCCAAAGGTTCTGGTTCTTACATTTTATGTTCATTTCATTTGTATACAATGTGTATAAAGATCCATGGCTTGGGGTTTTTGTCAAATGGGTTTGATAATCAGATTTTAACATGTTTTAAATCATATATTCCGCTGCGTTTTTCATATCTACAAGTAAATATGAACTTTGATAAACATGTTAAACCCCAACATTTCGCACTTACCAAGGGCTATTTGAATTCCTCGTTTTACCCTTCGGATTGACGAATGCACCTGCTACATTCCAAGGTCTCATGAATGCCGTTTTTAAACCATTATTACGGAAGAAGGTACTTATTTTCTTCGATGATATATTGGTGTATAGCAAATCTTTGCAACAACATTTGCAGGATCTTCGAGAGGTCTTTCTTTTATTCAGAACCCATCAATTATTCGCTAAGAAATCTAAGTGTACTTTTGTGGGTACCCAAGTTGAATATCTGGGCCACATTATTTCAAAAGATGGGGTCGCTAAGGATCCATCAAAGATTGCTGCTATTAAAGAATGGCCAGTTCCAGTGACTGTGAAGCAACTTCGTGGGTTCTTAGGCTTAACAGGATACTATAGACGTTTCATTTCATCTTATGGTGCTATTGCTAAACCATTAACTTCTCTCCTTCAAAGAGATGCGTTCCATCGGTCTGATCTTGCTCAAGCTGCATTTGAACAACTGAAATATGCATTGATTAATGCTCCAGTCCTTGCATTACCTGATTGGTCTAAGGGTTTTATTGTTGAAACTGATGCATCTTCAAAAGGTCTGGGAGCTGTTTTGATGCAAGATAACCATCCTATTGCATTCGTTAGTAAAGCTCTCTCTCCATGACAAGTAACCTTGTCAGTTTATGAGAAAGAATTACTTGCCATCATTATGGCAGTCAAGCATTGGTACCAATACCTTCTCCTTAAACATTTTACTATTCGAACTGATCAAAAAAGTTTGAAGCATCTTCTTGAGCAAAAGATTACTACTCCCTTGCAACATACTTGGCTCAGTAAGCTTATGGGGTACGACTATGATATAGTCTACAAGAAGGGTAGTGATAATGGTGCTGCGGATGCTCTTTCTTGTATGCATAGTTCCACACTTTTTGCCACAACTGTTTCTTCTTATCAACCATTGCTATTAGAAAAACTAAAGCATGCTTTGCATCAAGATCCTGTGGGTAATTCTTTAATGCAAAGTCTAACTAGTGGTGAATTAGTTCATCATTTTATCATTCAAGATGGTTTACTTATGAGAAAACATAAATTGTGGATTCCCAATGATACACAATTACGACAAGAACTCTTATCTTGGTGCCATGAATCTTCTCAAGCTGGTGACTCAGGCATTCAGGCCACCTTGCAAAGATTCAAGAGTTTGTTTTATTGGAAATGAGCTACACAAGATATTAAGGCCTTTGTGAAGGCTTGTCATGTATGCCTACAGGCTAAGTATGAAACTGTGGCATCTCCGGGTCTATTAAATCCTTTACCAATACCCTTAGCCATATTCACGGATATCTCCATGGATTTTATCGGTGGTCTTCCCCGTTCAAATGGTTTTGATTCCATTTTGGTTGTTGTGGATCGCTTTACAAAATATGGGCACTTTATTCCACTTAAACATCCTTATTCAGCCCCTAAAGTTGCTCAAGTGGTATTGGATAATGTTTTTAAGATACATGGTTGTCCACAAACCATTGTATCCGATCGTGATCCTCTTTTCATGAGTAATTTTTGGAAAGAATTTTTACGCTTACAAGGTATTAAACAGGCCCTCTCCACAGCCTATCACCCTTAAACGGATGGGTAAACGGAGGTATTAAATAGGTGTTTGGAGACATATCTGCGATGCATGGTCATGCATGTTCAACATTCTTGGTCAAATTGGCTTCCAATGGCTCAATAGTGGTATAATACCACATGGCATTCTGCCATTCAGATGCCTCCTTTCAAAGCCTTATTTGGTATTGATCCACCCTTAGCAGCTCCCCATCTTCCTATTTCTTCACAAGTAGCTTCTATCAAGGACTGGTTTCAGCAGCGCCAAACTATGTTGCTGATCATGAAACAATCGCTTGCTAAGGCTAGGAATCGTATGAAACAATTTGCAGATTTGCATCGAACGGAACGTTCTTTTGAAATTGGTGAGTGGGTCTTACTCAAGTTGAACCCTTACATTCAATCTTCAATTCGAGTGCATCGTTATTCTAAGTTGTCTCCAAAGTATTATGGTCCTTTTAAGGTGTTAGCCAAGATTGGGACCGCTGCGTATCAATTGGAATTACCAGCTGCTGCCCAAATTCATCACACTTTCCATGTTTCCTTGTTGAAGAAGGCTGCTGGTCCTCCTCAACAGCTAGTTTCTCTACCCACGACTTCTAGCAACTCCTTACAACCTCTTCAAATTTTAGACAGGAAACTGACTCGCATGGGTAATAAACCTGTGGTGAAATTCTTGATTCAATGGCAAGATCTTCCTTTGCATGATGCTACTTGGGAGGTTGCAGAGGATTTCATTTCCAAATACCCTCAGTTTCCACTCAATTCTTGAGGTCAAGAATTTTATATGGGGGGAGTATTGTTACGTTACAATAAGTTGAGGGACTAATGTTGTAATAAATGATAGTTGAAGGTATAGTTTAGTTTACGTTAGAAAGTGAGTAACGGTAGTCGTTATGATTGTTAGTCGTTATATACCGTTGCAATTGTACGTTACGGGTATTGAAAGAAATGAATTGAGTTCCTCCCCTGTTTTTCTCTCTCTTTTCATTTTCTATCGTAACATCTAGGGTTTCATCTCTATGATAACCTTATGTTTTTTGATTCGTTGTTTGGTTTGTTACTGATATTGTTGAGAGATTATTAGTTCTTGTTCGTATTCTTTGTTTTAAATATTCTTTTAAATACTCTAATCTATTATTTACATTTGTGACGCATTCTATAAGATAGTATGCGGGTGAAGCCATCGACAACAGTAACACCGTCATCATCATCAACACTTCCAAGTTTTCCTTTCTTCTTCTCACTTCATATGTAGAATAAGAGGAGATTTAGTTGTAGAGTCGTCTAGGACTTTCAAAAAATTCGAGTTAGGGTTTACTTTTATTTCTTATCTTTGATGCAAGCGATTCATTCTTTGATGCAAGCATTCATTTTGATGCAAGTTATATAACCTCCGCCAAAAGTCATTCATTCTTTGGTGCAAGGAAATTACAAGTATTTCAAGCTTTTGTGTTTCATGACGTGTGATCCTCTTAAAATTGAACAAAGTAACTTGTTTACTTACCTCCGGAGTGTATTGTAGAAGACAATACATGATAAGGTAAAATAAATTAAAAAATGGAATAATTTCATTATATTTCTAATGTTCATAATTAGTTCGGATCTCTACCAAAATTGTGATTTGCTTGTGTGTTTTAGTTGTTTTATATTTGTTCTTAAAACACATTGAGATTGAATCACTTGGAGTTTCGTGCACTAATTGAAACGTTTAGGGTATAATTCCATCATAATTCATTAGGATCTCGAGCTGGCTTCTAATTCTCTAATATGCTTTCAATTGTTGCATGTTTGATCATAAATTTCTACCTCTTCATTATCATTTGATCCATCTCCATGTTTTTTTTGCTTTAGTTGCTACGGATAGGTGAGATGTTTTATGTATCAACATATGTAGGTTGCAATTTACCTTTGATTACCACTTAAGTTTCACATAAAAACTTGGGTCAATTTGCAAAACAGAGCTAAAATTCCATAGAACTTGCAAAAATCTACATTAATCAATAACTGGATCATAATCGCCAATTAATCGAGTCATGGTTTACCGACTATCAAGCACTTTAATTATTTTAAATAAAATTTCAAGCAATTTAACTTTAGTTACGGTTGTGGATTTACGTAAACATTTTGTTTTTTTCCCGCAATGTGCGTAGTGTTTTTATACTATTTCTACACTAAAATTTAATAGATAATAGTCAAAATGAGCATTCGTGTTATATTGTTTATATGTATTTGTACTTTTTTTAAAAATTTATTAACTAAGGTTAAACAAGTTGTGTTCATATGTCTAATTGATGTTTGTTTTCATTCATGTATACTACCATCAAACATTAGATTTATCGAATTATCTTGGGTCACCTAAAGACGCGTGTTCCTTAGTCCAATAATTTTCGTCTACTATCATACTCTTATTATTGAGTTATTTTTTGGTGAAATATTTCAATCACTTTTGTAAACTCCCACTTTCATCGTTAAAGTATGATTACATACCTGTTTTGTCTATATGTGTTGACCGAACGATCAATTGTGTTGACTCTTGTAAGGATTATATAAGAAGGTTGATGCAAACAAAGCAACCAAAGACTTCTTGCATGCATGCACTATGTACAAAGTAGAAGTTTCTTCTGATGTTTTAAACTCTGCACAAAAAATATTCTAAGTGTAAATTCTTCCGAAGCCATAGACCAAAATCTTTCGAAGCCAAAAGATGAACTGTTCCGAAGCTTCAAAGACAAAGTCTTCCGAAGCTGAATGAAGTGAAAACTGATTTCTTCTGAAGATAGAGGAGAATATGCTTTCCTCGGATGTACATTTGTATAAAGCTAACCCACTTTCCGCTGCAACTTTGAAGTCTCACAAACTTCCATGAGTTTGTGAAAAGGTCCATGCTTTTGCAACTGTACATTAAGGTCTAGAGTCTGTAACTTTCTACTTTATGTACTTTTATCCTTTTTGTAATATATTAAGATGTGAGCTATGACATGTCATAGTTACTAGTCAAAATGCAATCTACCTTTTGACTCTACATTGATCTTGTTATCGATCAATGTTTCCAGCTGACTTTCAAAGTATATCCGGTTGTAGAGTGTAGTATAAAGTATCTCAGGATCTTCTATCTTATTTTATGTATTGTAACACTTGCAAAAGAACTTGAGACTAATTACATCATTCTTGAAAACCATATATACTGTTCTTCAGTTCTGTCTCCTTGTTTGCTTGTATTCTTTGCATCTCATACTCAAACCCAGTTCCCTATTTGATCTATTAAGTGTTCTAACACTCTCCTCATTGTGAGACTGATTGTATTGATCTTTCTTAACCGGTCCTGCAATTGGTATCAGAGCATTTCAGGCTCTTGATTGTAAGATCTCATAATTTTAAATCTTCTCAGTTCTCATAAAACACTTAACATCTCAAATGGCGGCTTTTAAGTCTGATATGGAAACCGGTACCATGGTAAAGTCCCCACTGATCACTTTTGATGATTTTAATACTTGGTGCCTAAGAATGGAAGGCTTCATCAAGTCACAAGACAGCAAGATGTGTTAGTCTGTTACCTCAGGACCTCATATTCCATGCACCTCTTCAGCTGCTGTTGGAGGTGGCATGGTACCAAAAGAAGTGACTGACTACTCTGAGGAAGATAGAAAACAAAGAGATATAGATCAAAAGGCCATGACTGCTCTCCAAACTACTCTTCAAATGCCATCTACAAAGGTTTCAAAAGGTGTAAAACTACCAAGCAACTGTTGGATGCACTTAAGCTGATGTATGAGGGGTCTAATGAAGCCAAAAAAACAAGAAAGACAACATGAAGCAGCAGTTTGAGAATTTCAACTTCAAAACAGTTGAAACCATAACTCAACAATACTTTAGGTATGTTGAGATTGTGAACACTCTAGTGGATGTTGGAGTAAAGATGGAGAACAGGGATATTGTGAGGAAGTTCATGTCCTCTCTTCTTAGACAATGGACACACTACTGTGTGGTCATCAAGAGGACTAAAAACCTCAAGACCCTTACACTCACTAAGTTATATGGCATACCCAGTGGCTACCAGATAGAGATGAACATGCAAAATCTATTTGGTAACTCTAGCAATTAGCAAAGTTCTGCCCTGCATATGGTTAAAAAGGATTATAGAGAACCTTAACACCATCTTATCTTTTACCATGACAACTCACAAAAGGGCCCTTTCATCTTCCTAGAGACACCAAGGGAGAGATACATCCAAGAAAGCCCATTCCAAGAGACAAGCTCATCACAAGCCTTTGTGTCTCATGATGAAAGCACATGCAACTTCCTCTTCACCCTTGAAGATTTAGACTGTATCCATCCGGATGATTTGGAGTATATGGAAATAGTCCAATAGATGGCTCTTCTCACTCATAGAGCCAAAAAATTCTACAAGAGGACATGGAGGAAGTTTCCTAGTAATATGTCCAGTGGACAGTTTGGGCTGGACAAAAGCAAGTGAAATGTTACAACTGTAACCAGATGGGACACTTTGCTAGGGAGTGCAAGGCACCCATGACAAATGGTGGCCAAGCACAACCAAAGCCAAACTACATTAAGAGAACTCCACAAACCGAGAAGCCCAAGCAGCAAGCTACAATTGTTGTTGAAGAAGGAGGCTTTGATTGGAGTTTCCAGGTTAAAGATGTGTCTCCAAACCAAGCAGTGATGGCAGATCTTCATGAAGCCAAGGTATTGGAACATCTTTGTACCCTAGGAATGCATTGAAAAAGTAAATAGATATAGGTACTATAACTTAGAGATGATATCTAATCTTGAGTCCTTGAACATCTTCAAATCAGACTTCAAAAGAGCTAAAAATGAGCATGTAAGGTCTATAAAAAGGCTGATGAGACCAAAACAACCAGGATGCATGCACTAAGTACTAAGTAGAACTGTTACAAAAGTTTTATACTTTGTATGAGAATTATGCTAAGTACAAAATCTTCCGAAGCCAAAATTTCCTGCGGAAGCTTTATACGTTGCATAAGAATTATACTAAGTATAAAATCTTCCAAAGGCAAAGTTACTACGGAAGCTTTATACTCTGCACAAGAAGTATTCCAAGTATAAAGTCTTCCGAAGCCAAAGACCAAATCTTCCGAAGCTAAAGATCAAAGCTTCCGAAGCCAAAGATGAATTCTTCTGTAGCTTCAAAGTCAAAGTCTTCTGAAGCCAAGTGAATTGAAGATTGATTTATTTCAAAGACTTAGAAGAACATGCTCTTCCCTGATGTACTTTTACATAAAGCTGACTATCTTTCCGCTGCAACTTTGAAGACTCATCAACTTGCAAGAGTTGGTGAAAAGGTCCGTGCTTTTATAAACTGTACATTGAGGTCTGAGATCTATAACTTTCTACTTTATGTACTTTTATTCTTTTTGTAATATATTAGGATGTGAACTATGGCATGTTATAGTCACTAGTCAAAAGGCAATCTGCCTTTTGACTCTACATTGATTTTGTTGTATTTTAATGTTTCAACTGGCTTCCAAGTATGGCTGGTTGTAGGATGTAGTATAAAGTATGTCACCGCCTTGTATTGTAAAACTTATGCACTGTAACTTTTGCAAGAGAAATTGAGATTAATATACAACATTCTTGAAAACCTTATATATTGTACTTGAGTTCTGTCTCATTCTTACTTGTGTTCTTTGCATCTTGTTCTCAAACCCGGTTCCCTATTTGAACTGTTAAGTGCTCTAACACTCTTCTCATTGTGAGACTGATTGTATTGACCATCCCTTAACTGTTAAGTGCTCTAATACTCCCTCTTTGAACTGTTAAGTGCTCTAATATTCCCTATTTGAACTGTTAAGTGCTCTAATATTCCCTATTTAAACTGTTAAGTGCACTAACACTCTAACACTCCTTGGTGGAAGGATAGTCTTATGGTAGTGTAAGAAACAATCCTATATATCTGCATCAACTGGTGAAGCTAAATATATTGCTGCTGCAAGCTGCTGTGCTCAAGTACTTTGAATCCAGAATCAGATGCTAGACTTTGGATACAACTTCAAAGACACTCCCATTCATATAGACAACAACAGTGTTATCACTATCACTGTGAATCTTGTGCAGCACTCAAGGACAAAGCAAATCAACATAAGATATCAACTAATTAGAGATGATCATGAAAAGGGGTTGATAAAACTAATCAAGATTAATACAAATGCGCAATATATTGATCTGTTCATAAAGACTTTTGATGAACAGAGATTTAAATATCTTGTATCAGCTATTGGGATGATCAACCTTAAATAGATTTTCTTAAAACTTAATCTATATTATTTCTAAAAAGAATTGTGTGTCCTAAGTTGTCTAATTTATCACCTATATAAGCCCAGTTTATCTTAGGAGAAAATCTTTTTCAAATGATATTCCTTAGCATTCTGAAATTTCAAGTGTATTTTCTTTCGGAGACATTAATATTCTCTTCGGAACAATTTTAAGTTTTCAAATTACATAACTACTTAAGAGAAATTTACCTTCGGAAGAAATGCTTACATTTCTTCCAAAGCCAAAATATTATTCTAAGTACTTATATGAATTTGAAGAGCAAATTTCTTCCGAAAGCAATTATGCCTCGAAAGTTTTATTCTCCTTAAGAATTAAACTTTCAACTCTTAATATCTTCCAAACCAAATACTCTTCGGAAGAGAATATATTACAAGTAATTTGTCTTTCGAAGCCATTTTTCACTAAGCTTAGGAATATCTTCCGAAGTCGAAATTTGGCTTCAGAAGTTTTTCACAAAAGCTTCCGAAGACAAACAACCCTTGGAAGAGTTTCAACTTCCAAGAAAACTACCTTTTTGGGTAGTTTCAACTTCCGAAGCCATGTTTAGTCATGGGGTTCTTCATGATCAGACTGAAGAGCTCATCACTCAAGAAGCCTTAAGGCTTCACTCAGAGTCTTAACACTCTAGTAAACAAACTTCAGGGGAAAGTTACCATCCCCAGCCTCTAGATCTAAACCAGCCAATTCTCAGCCTAGACTTCTATGATGATGAGGATATGGCACTCAGTGAGTATCATGAGTCTCTCTTCTCTTTCCCTGCTCAAAGAGAGATGAGTATTCATGTGTCACCCATATCTAGTCCATATCATCCACCCCTATTGAGGTTGATCCTCTTGAACCAATTCAAGAAATCCATATGGAATAGGCTCTCACTTCTGCAAGTGATTACATCATTAAGACCTCAACCATGCCAACCCAACCCATTAACACTTCAACTGAAGTTGTCAGTGAGCTGGGAAAAACCAGTAGCCAAGAACAACAAGCTGGTAATAAGGAAGAAGACTTAGGTCAAATTCTATCATCCCTCAGTGATTCTTCTACTGAAAATAAGGGGACTCTTAGACTAAAGGTGCAAAAACTGTCTAAAACATGCACCTATTTAGTCTCCAAGGTTAGTCACTTGGAATCTCACATGACTACCATGCAAAAAAGGGTCAATGATCAGCAACTTGAGATTTCTAATCTTAAGAACTAGGTAGGAGACCCTTAGAAGGATTCAACCAGGAACACAAGAACCTGAGGATGTAATTGACTTAAACTCCAGCTCACCTATGCTAGTGGGTGATGCTACCAAAAAGGGGGAGGAAGTTGTTACAATCAAAGAACCCGAGAGTCCTTCTCAGAGTATGGACACTGAGGATTCACTAACCGCACTTGTAATTGTCCAAGCTCAGCAACCTCCTCAAAGTCATATTAATGTAGACTCATTTATCCAGAGCCTATTTGAGGAGGGTATACAAAGGGCAATGTCATTCCCAGCCTATAGAGCTACAAATGAAATACATGGGTAGAGGTATGATGGTGAAAGAAGAGCCCTCATACTGAATAGAGTTCAAGGACAACAAGAGGTCTTCAACTTTTAGAAC
The DNA here is from genome assembly GCA_018326465.1 of Flaveria floridana. Taxonomy (NCBI): domain Eukaryota; kingdom Viridiplantae; phylum Streptophyta; class Magnoliopsida; order Asterales; family Asteraceae; genus Flaveria; species Flaveria floridana. The sequence continues at coordinate 13,686 of BJCO01467853.1, read as the reverse complement.
TTGAACTACTATGATAGCCTTTCTCTAGTCAACATGCCACTTGTCAACCCAAGTCAATATAGACAAGCTGACATATTGGCTGAGAGAATTCAAGACAGTATCATGGAAGAACTCAGACATAGAAGAAGACAATTGCAAGCAGGGAATGTCATTGTTCAACTGGATGTTGAGGTAGACCCTAAGTCCACCCCCCTTAAAGAGGTTTCGTCCCCAAAACCCGCCACTCTTCGAAAAACCGTGGGTAATGCTGTCTCATATCTTCTTCAGTCTCCTACGTAGACTCTGAACCCTTTTGGTGTTTACACTACACACGCACCAGTGGAACCACTTTATTCCTCAATCTTTTCTCCTTCCGGTCGATGATTGCCACTAGTTGCTCTACATAATTGAGCTGTTCATCCACTTCGATATCATCCAGTGGTATAATCATATCTTCATCAGCTAAGCACTTCCTTAGGTAAGATACGTGGAATATCGAATGAATTCCACTTAACACATTTGGAAATTCTAATCGATAGGCCACCACTCCTACTCTAGCAATGATTTGGAAAGTTCCTATATACCTCGGGCTTAGCTTACCTAGCTTTCTGAACCGGATAATCCCTTTCTATGGTGAGACCTTCAACATAACTCGGTCGCCCACCTTAAATTCAATCAATCTTCGCCTCTTGTCGGCGTACGACTTTTGTCTATCTTTTGTTGCCAAGGCTTTACTCTTTTCTAACTTTTCTGTCGTAGCCTCGATCACCTCGATTGCCCGATATCACCCCAACATACAGACGTCCTACATCTTCTACCGTATAGCATCTTATATGGTGGCATACCAATGCTGGCGTGATAACTATTGTTGTATTAGAATTCAGTTAATGGTAAGTGATCGTCCCAACTTCCTCCAAAATCGATCACACATGCTTGAAGCATATCCTCGAGCATCTAAAACGTTTTCTCAGACTGACCATCTGTCTGAGGATGATAAGCCATGCTAATATGTAGTCTAGTCCCCATCACATCATGGAATCTCTTCCAAAATTTGGATGTGAATTAGGTGTCACGATTCGACACGATAGATGCCGACACACCATGACGAGCTACAATCTCCTTGATGAACAGATCCGCCAGTCTCTCGAATGAATACGTCTCACGGATCGGTAAGAAGTGAGCACTCTTGGTTAGACGATCAACTATCACCCATATGGTATCGTACCCCCTCGTCGTACGAGGTAGTTTGGTAATAAAGTCCATGGTGATGTGCTCCCACTTCCACTCGGGTATATCCAATGGTTGGATTCTCCCGTATGGTTTCTGATGTTCCGCCTTCACTTGCAAACATGTAAGGCACTTGGTCATGTACTCTACTACGTCGCGCTTCATTCACGGCCACCAATAATCTTTCTCATATGCTGATACATCTTTGTGGCACCAGGATGAATAGAGTATCAAGTCTTATGAGCTTTATCCATAATTTGTCCCCTTAGGTCTCCGTGTTGGGGAATCCACATCCACCCAAAGTGGGTTCTCACCCCGTGAGTGTTTTTTTCCTAATTCCGTGACTAGACCTCTCATCCTTTCAGAGTTAAGACAATCTTCTTTCAACGCCTCATACTGAAATCCTTTGACTTGCGTCATCACGTTCGAGGTCATAACCAACTGATAAGACTTCACCCGAATCGACTCGGGTCTCTTTTTTTGGCTAAGGGTATCGACCACCACGTTGGCCTTACCCGGATGGTAATGGATCTCACAGTCGTAATCCTTGATGAGCTCTAACCATCTTCTCTGCCTCATGTTGAGATCCTTTTGCTAAAAGAAGTACTTCAAGCTCTTGTGGTCGGTGAAGATGGTGCACTTCGTCCCATATAAGTAGTGCCTCCAAATCTTCAACGCGAAGACCACAGCTACTAACTCCAAATCATGGGTAGGATAATTGACTTCGTGGGTTTTCAGCTGTCGGGATGCATAGGCTATTACCCTTCCACGTTGCATTAACACACACCCTAGCCCCAAATAAGACGCATCCAAATATACCGCTAAGTCCTCACTCCCTTCGAGTAATGTTAAAATAGGAGCTTGAGTCAATCTCATCTTCAACTCCTCGAAAGCATCCTCCTGTCTCCGACCCCACTCAAACTTCACACCTTTTCGGGTCAATTTGGTTAAAGGTGAGGCTATCTTGGAAAAGTCTTGTATAATTTTTTGGTAGTAGCCCGCCAAACCCAAGAAACTACGAATCTCGGATGGCATCCTTGGAGACTTTCATTGCATCACCGCCTTAACCTTTGCCGGGTCCACCATGATTCCTTTAGCATTAACAACATGATCCAAAAATTACACCTCGCGCAACCAAAAAGCACACTTAGAGAATTTAGTATACAACTTTTCTCTATTAAGTGTCTTCAATACTTTGCGTATGTGACCGGCATGTTCTTTCTTGCTCTTCGAATAAATCAGGATATCATCAATAAACACAATCACTCATTTATCTAACATGGGCCGACACACTCGGTTCATTAAATCCATAAAGGCAGCTGGTGCGTTAGTCAAACCGAAAGACATAACGAGGAACTCGTAGTGTCCATAACGCATGTGAAAAGCTGTCTTAGGAATATCTCGCTCCTTTACCTTCAACTGGTGGTAACCAGATCGAAGATCTATCCTTGGGAACCAACTAGCATCTTGCAGCTAATCAAACAAGTCGTCAATCCTCGGTAACGGATACCGATTCTTCACCGTCAGCTTATTCAGCTCTCAGTAGTCGATGCACATCCTCATACTATCGTCCTTCTTCTTCACAAACAATACCGGAGCACCCCAAGGAGAGATGCTTGGTCGAATAAATCCTTTATCCATCAGCTCCTATAGTTGAGCCGTTAGATCTTTCATCTCGGTAGGAGCTAATCGATACGGTGCCCTGGCAACGGGTTGAGCATCAGGTATCAGATCAATCTGAAACTTAATCTCACGATCCGGTAGCACACCTGGCAAGTCTTCTGGGAACACGTCCGGAAAGTCACATACCACTAGCACATCAGACAATTATGGTACCAACGCATCCACATTTTTCACGTAGGCTAGGTAGGCACTACATCCTCATCTCATCCACTTTTCTGCCACCGCCATCAAAATCACCTTTGGAACCATAGTGACGCGATCACCGTAAACCGTCACCGAACTCCCATCGGACGTAATTAATCAAATCATCTTCTTGTGGCACATGATATTTGCCTCATAGGCTGCTAACCAGACCATCCCTAATACTACATCGAATCCACCTAGGGGCATCATATGTAATTTTGCAGATAACCTATGACCTTCTAGTTCTATGACACAGTCGTCTATCATATCAGTAATTCTAGTGGACTTACAAATAGCAGTTTCTACGTCGAATGGCTTATCAATACTTCTACTACTAACAGGCAACTTAGCATAGAAAGTAGTAGAAACGAAACTCCTACTCGCACCAGAATCAAATAATACAGAGGCACAAATTTGGTTTACTAGAAACATACCTGACACCACATCAGGATCCTCTCTGGCCTCCTCCCGTGTCATCGTGAAAGCTCTAGTAGTTGCCTTCTGTCCTCCTTCCTCTGGATTTTTCTTCATCCCAGAACTTTTGGCCCGTGGCTTGTTACAGTCCCTAATCACATGGCCCTCCTCGCCACAGTTATAACACCGTATGGCTCCGCACATCTTCGCCACATGACCGGGCTTCCCAAACGTGAAGCACACGCTCAATCCCCATTTACACTCACCTAAGTGCTCTCTCCCATATTTATTACACTTCTTTATCCTCGAACTAGATGACACCACCCTACAGTCATTCACTTTCCTCCGTTTGTTTTTTGGAGTGAAACCACCATGTCCGAACCATTTCCTTCCCCAGCTCTTGTCACCATCACTTGCATCGGCATCAACCTCAAATCCATCTGCTCAGGAGAGGCGCACAAAGTGAAATCAAGATCAGAGACCATCCTCCTCAGCTCCTTAAGCTGAAGAGACGCCCGATCAAGGCAAAAGTAATGATTAGATGTTTATGTATTTAAAACTTTTGTACTTGAATTATGTATTACATTAATGTAATTAATGATTATTACTGTTTAAATGTCTTGATTAATGAATTATGTTTTATGTGTTGAATGTTTAATCAAACAGATGAATCTTAACAGACAGATGACTATGACGTCACCCCCTTCAGCAAATCAAGACTCAGCTCACTATGATTCTTAATTTGCAACGGATCGTAAGACGATCTGTAAGCTACACTCCCGAGGAAGGAGAGATCATCCACGACCTAACTAACGAGCAGCTCACCGACATGTTCATACTAAATCCAGATGAGCTCGTCAAAGACGCTCCTGAGGTCGATGTTATTAGTGATGAAGAGCTACAAGGCATGGATGAGATCGAGATTTAGGATATTACATCTGAGTATTATCCAGAGTACACTGACCCTGAGGGTAATGTTATCCACAATCTAGGTGAAACATTTGACAGTGATACTTTTGGAACTCTTGATAAGAAAGAGTAAGAGAAAGAAAAAGAGGAAGATAAAGCCCAAGCCACAGACACTGATGTTGAGTTAAAGAAGGCTGAATAGGTAGCTTGTTTAAAGGAGATGAGAGCCCAACGAGAACCTCCAAAGCCAAACGCCTAAACCAAACTGTACAAGGTAAAGAGACATCAGAAGGTGTCAGGAAAAATCATCAGTTGGGCCTATTTTGAGGACTTGGTGGTGTACGCTGTCAAAAGAGAGAAGGGGATTGAGTACTTCAGATATCCTCATGATCTGAAGACTCTTCTCGGTTTTGAGCGGAACAGGTTAGCCTGTTTAGACCTTTTGTACACCAACCCAAGAAAGATGTCGGGTTGGTTTAAGATGGCGCTTAAGAGAGAATACCACACCGGATGGGTGAACTTCAGACCTCAACAACCTAAAAGGTTTGTTCATAGGACTGAAGTTGACCCGAATACTAGGAACCCGAAGGTAGTGCAGAAGTGGAGTCCCCCGCGCAGAATGTCTAAGATCCCTCTATGGGAGATGCCTCAGGACTTCACTCCACACTTCAAATGGTGGTATTATGACTGGAGGACGGGAGAAGCGGTCATCGTTTTGCATAAAGAGGGCAAAACAGAGACTATCAGGGTATTTGACCCGATATGGCTAACCAACTTATCTGCAGAAGATGTTTACACACTCTACAAGTGGCCACTGTTCTATGATTCACATGATATTGTACAAGCTCTACAATTCCAACACGTTATACGGCTCTGCTTTGCGTTTGAGATTCACGCAGGAGTCACAAGAGAAGAGAAGTACAAGAAATTCAAAGAGCATGTGAAGGATGTAAGACAATAGGCTAAACTAGGTCCAAGGGGGAGTTTGTTGATACATTACGTACCTAGTTTATGATCTTAAAGGTAAATGTCTTTCGTTTCTTACATTGATGTAATGTGACGATTTAATGCAATATGATATGAGTTTTGATGTTTTATTTGTTGTTGATTATATCATGTTATTATTGTATTGAGTATGATTCATATGTACGAAATTTATATATAGGTTTGACGTTTTTGTACATAGTTCTAAGTCAATAATGACTTAGAAATATGTTCAACTTAGTCAAGTGGTTATTCATGCTAATGAACCATACTTATGGACCATATGCACGAATGAACCATACCTATGGACCAGTCGCACGACTGAACCAGGTGACTGGATCAGTCGTATGATTGAGACATAAGATTGACTCAGTCGCATGACTGAACCTTCAGTCGTGCGTATGAGTCAGACGCATGAGTCAGTCACACGACTGAACCATGCTAATGGCTCAGTCATACAAATAAACACTGAAAACCAATAAATACCACATAATTCGTGGAAAAACAAAATACTTCGAATACTTTCATACCCTAGCCGTCCAGAGCATCCTAAATCGCCCATCCAAGTTCATAGTTCGTTCCTGATCGATTCTAACTCGTTCTTAAAGTTTATTTCATCGTTAGATCAATCAGGTTGTTCGTTCTCACTGATTGGATCGCCAATCAAATAGAATTCCACACTATTTTACCTGGTCTCACGTAGAATCCGTTAGTACTCGCTATGAAAACGGTCCTAACAATGTTGGCATTGATTTGATTACTTGTGTTTGTTTTTGATAGAATTGCATCATAATATCATCACAGATCGATCCATTTTGATCCTATCAAATGGTATCAGAGCTGTTGGTTCAGTGATTTGAGTTTGTCGAACTTTCAAGCTCTTAAATCACTTGAATCTGTGATTGATAAGCAATTTGGTCAAATAAATGTTGATTTTAGTTGTGTTTCATCAATAGAAACATGATTTGAATCACAATTTGCTGTTCAATTTGTTCAAAATCCGTGAATTTGTTCAACAAGTGTTCAAACCTGTTCTTCATTTTCGGACTGAATTTCAATCAAAAGATTGAATTGTTGTTGTTGTTTAGTGAAATTGAAGATAAAGGACTGTTAATTGATCAAATTACTACCTAATTGGAAGTTTTTAGATCAATTCAACAAGTTTTGAAGATTTCAGAAGATTTGTGTTCGTATGAATCTATTGAATTTGGCGCATTAGGTTAAAGCACTGCTAAAAATTGCCTAAGTGTATAGGCACTTGACAACTATGCAGGCATTTGACCACTATTCAGGCCTTTTTTTGGTCTAGACGTTTGACTACTATTGAGGCACATTACAACTAGTTGGTCACTTTGGAACTTTTCAGAAACAAAGTAATTCTAGGTGTATTACAACTCTGTAGGCGCATTTGAATTGTTTGGGCGTTTCTACACCCAGGCATCTGACAACTGTTTGGATTTTCAGAACTATTCAGGCGCATTTCAAGTTGGGCATTTTGAGAATTCTAAGGAAATTCCTTGGGCGTTTCTAAGTCAAAATCAGAAGTTTCACAACTGTTTGGGTGCTTCATCACTGTTAACTCAACACTTAGAAAATTTTTTAAAATTTAAAAATCCAAAAAAAATTTCAATTTATTGTTTTAATTCAAAAACTTAAAAAAAACAAAAACAATTTTTTTAAATTAAAAATATAAAATGGTGAAGAGTCCAAAACAGCTTTCACTGCCTTTATGGCTAGCTTTCAAGCTTATTAGGGTAGTCATTTGACTCAATTAGATCTTGTTTTGCAGGACTTTTTCGAGATGGATCCAGATAATGGGGAGGAAATGGATCTAAACAGGGAAATGATGATGATTGCATACAGGACTCAGAAACACTCTAATGTCAACAAAAACTACAAGCCAAGTGCTAACAAGTCTGTTGGATTTGACAAGTCTAAAACTGGTGTTTCAACAGTAATAGCTATGGACACTTCTCACAGGAATGCAAAGCTCCTAGAAACAAAGAAGGAAATGGCCAAGCTAGTTCAAGCAATTAGAGGTTTTAACAATCATCTAAAAAGACATTCCAAAAGCCATATCAAAGTCTACTAATGCTAAACTTAATGATGAATCTAAGTCATCTGAAGAACCAAAGAAAGCTCTAGTTGTTAGCATTAAGGATGGATATGATTGGAGTGCTTATGCAGATCAATTTCCTGCTGATCTAACCTCTAGTCTATCTCTTGTTGCAGAAGTTCAAGGAGAAGACTGGTCAAAGGATTATGATCCTAAAGTTTAAGGTAATTCTTAGAGTGAAGAGGAAGAATATGACTGGAGTGATAAATCTGATCCTAAAGAGGATTCAGAAGAAGTTGCTCTGATGGCACAGTTAGATCAACCAAAGGTTGAAAATTCATCTTCTAATTCTGAGACTTCTTCACCTAAATATCCTGAAATATCAACTGAAGTCAGAGAGAAGCCATGCACAAAATCTTGCTTGAACATGTAGAATATTATCAAACTTACTCATACAAAATCTGTGAAAAGCTCAAGCAAGAGGAATTAACACATAACAAACTTAAAACTGATCACAAAATATCAGATGAAAAGATCATTTCTCTACGTAATTCATGGAATAAAACTTTGAAAGAATTAGAAATTGTTTCCAAACAACCTGAAGAAATGACCAAGAACTTGGAACAGGAGAAAATAACACATGCTGCTACACAATTTGATCTTGCTAAAGTAAAAAGTTTCAAAACAATTGTGGAACAACTGGTAAGTGAATGAAAGGATAAACAAAAAGCAGGATTAGGTTTTACACATGAACCAATGCTTGAATCTATAACTAATACTTCACCAGAGAATTTCAACACGCATGATCACTCTCCTGAAAACAAAGCTAAACTTAAAGCGTTCCAAAACAAAAACAAGATTTCTGATAGTTAATAAGAGAAAACAAATGTAGAAATCTTTGAAGAAAAAGATATTGAAAAGATAAAAAATGGTCATCTGATAAAAGTTAAATCATATGAACCAAAATAGAAAAATAAGAAAATTTTTGTTCTAAAAGGATCTGTGTTGGGAGAAGTGATAATCAAAAACAAAGATAAAGCAAAACAATAAGAAGGAACATCAGAGGATTCAAACTCTTGTGCTCTAAAATAGAAAGAAAATAAAAAAAATCTTTACCTGAAGATGTTCAATCTCAAATAAAATCAAGTTCTTCAAAATCAAGGAACCAAAGAAGAAGAAGAAAATTGACTAAAGCTAAAACTGAACAAAATAAAAGTCAAGACTATCAGATAAATAAAGCAACAAATTTTAAGCCAATAAAATTTGTGTCTTCAGCTATGTTGAACATGAACTCAATTTAAGAAGTTAAACAAACTCCTAAGAAGAAATTGAACTCTGATCTGAAAACAGGTTCAGATTCTAAGTCTTTTGATGTCGTTAAAAGATTTGTGTCTAAGGAATCAAAGAATGAAGTTCATGTACAAAAGCCAAAAATTAATATGACAAAGAACAAATTGTCATATCAAAAACAAAATTTGTCAAACCAAAAACAACAAGTTAACTTTTTTACGCCTCAATCTAAACAAGGATCATGCGTTGCGTCAACATCAAAAGTTAATAAACAGTTGTTTAAAACACCATAGAGGTACTGTGAAATCTGTGACATGTATTATCATAACACTGCTGATTGCTTTTTCAAGAAATATTGTCATATATGTGATATGAGAAATCCTACTTACGGGCTATGGTAAAAGAATCCTACTTAATTGCTGTTAAAAGAATATTCTGGTATCTCAAAGGTAAACCAGTTTTAGGGCTATGGTATCCTTACGAAGGAAACTTCGAGTTACATGGATATACTGATAGTGACTATGGAGGATGTTGTCAAGATAGAAAATCTACTACAGGTGATTGTCAGTTTTTTTGACCCAGATTAGTCTCATGGCAATGTAAGAAACAAACAAATGTCTCCGTTTCGATCGTAGAAGCTGAGTACATAGCTGCTTCAGCAGGATGTTCTCAAATCCTTTGGTTACAAAACCAACTGCTGGATTACAGGTTCAACTTTCTCAAAACTCCAATTTACATTGATAACACTGCTGCTATGTTCATTACAGCTAATCCTGTCCAACATTCAAAAACATAACATATCGAGATTCGATAACATTTTCTCAGAGATAACTCTGAAAAAGGTTTAATCATTCTGATTCAAATTGCAACTGAAAAACAGTTGGCCAACCTATCTACTAAAGCCTTCTTACCAGGATAGTTTGAGTATTTGGTAGAGTCAATTGGTCTTATTAACCATGTGTAAAAATAGGTTTTTGAGTATTTTAGTTAATTGAGTCTTAATATGATCAGAACCTTCCCTTAACTGAATAGGACATAACAAGAGAAACTGTAAGAGTTAATTGCCTAATTGTAATTTATGTGTGCATGTTTCTTAGAAAGAGCAAAACCAAATACAAAAATGGAAAATTATAATCAAAAGATAAAAACATAAAGTGAAAATTCAAAAATAGAGTTTTTCTTTGTCAATTCATTATTTAGGAATGAATATGTACTTGCAATATGTGAGAAATGATAGTACATTAGTTGGATCAGTTGCATATTTCACTTGACAATAAAGTCTGACATGATCAAATATGATGTTTAGTGAAACTGTTAGGACCGTGTACGTATGGAGTACTAACTGATAATGCGTGAAACCAGATCAAATAGTGCGGAATCCTATTTTATTGGCAATCCAATCAGTGAGAATGTTACTTTGATCGATATTAGAATAGACTATACATTAAGAAAGAGTAGAAATCGATCAAGAACGAACTATGAAGTTGGAATGATGAACAGGGACGCTCTGGACGGCTAGGGTACGTAATTATTCGAAGTGTTTTCAATTCTCTTGTTTTTCCACGAATTAAGTGGTATTTATAGGTTTGTAGTTTACATTCGTATGACTGAACCATTAGCATAGCGTGCGACTGAATCATGCGATTAAGTCATACACACGACTGAAGGTTCAGTCGTGCGACTGAGTCGGTCTTATGTTTCAATTGTATGACTGATCCAGTCTCCTGGTTCAGTCGCGCGACTGGTCCATAAGCATGATGAATTCGTGCGTATGGTCCATTAGCATAGGCCGTTAGCATGAATTATTAAACAACATCAAACCTATATAGTTAATTCATACATGTGCAACACATTCAATATAATGATATCATGACATAATCAAAATATAAATCAAACATCACAATGCACTTTATATCATTCATTCAAACCATTACATCAATTACACATGTGTAAGACATGAAAGACTTTTACATTCAACCTCATAAACTAGGTACATTAACATGTATCAACAAACTCCCCCTTGGACCAAGTGTCCTCTATTGTCTAACACTCTTTATATGTTCTTCAAATTTCTTGTACTTCTCATCTTTTGTAACTCCTGCATGTATTTCAAATGCAAAGTAGAGTCGTATGACGTGTTGAAACTGGAGAGCTTGTACAATGTCTTGCGAGTCATAAAACAGTGGCCACTTGTATAATGTATACACATCGTTAGCTGACAAGTTGGTTAGCCACATAGGGTCGAATACCCGGATAGTCTCTATCTTTCCTTCTCTAATCAGCACTATGACTGCTTCACCCGTCCTCCAATCATAATACCACCATTTGAAGTGTGGAGTGAAGCCTTGAGGCATTTCCCGCATAGGAATCTTAGACATTATGCGCGGAGGACTCCACTTCAGCACGATCTTAGGCTTTCCAGTTATAGGATCCACTTCAGACCTACGGATGTACCTCGTCGGTTGTTGAGGTCTGAAGTTTACCCATATGGTATGGTATTCCATCTTTAATGCCTCCTCAAACCAACCTAACATCTTTCTTGGATTGGCATACAGTAGATCTAAGCATGCCAGTTGGTTGAGCTCAAAACTAGGAAGAGTCTTTAGATCATGCAGGTATCTGAAGTACTCTATCCCTTTCTCTCTTTTCACGGCATATACGCCAAAATCTTCAAAATACGCCCACGCGATGATCTTGCGAGACACTTTCTGATGACGTTTGACTTTATAAAGCTTTGTGTAGACATTCTGCTTTAGAGGTGCATGCTGGGCTTTCATTTTAGCAAAACAAGCTGCCCATTCAGCCTTTTTGGCATCAACACTTTCGTCTGTAGCTTGGGCAGTACTTTCTTCTTTCTCCTTTTCTTTCTCCGGTTCATCCAACTTATCAAAAGTACCACTGTCGAAGGTTTCACCCAAATTAGCGATAGCATGTCCTTCCAGATCTGTGTACTGAGGATAGTGATCAGCAATGACATCCTCTATCTCGATTTCATCAATATCGTGAAGCTCATCGTCACTTGCCACATCAACTGTAGGAGCATCTTTGACTAACTCGTCTGTATTCAGCCTGAAGATCTCAGCCAGCTGCTCATCCGATAGGTCGTGGATTATCTCTCCTTCCTCTGACGTGTAGCTAACAGACCGTCTTACTATCCCCTGCAAGTCAAGAATCATTGTTAATTGATTCTTAACCTGCTGAAGGAGTTGGACATCAAAGTCATCGGTCTGTTGCTTTTTATCTACTTGATTAAACATTTCAAACCAACACAAGCACATCAGTAATCAAAATATTTATATTAATAAACATTGATAAACATTAATTAAAAAGTGTAATACATACTTCAAAGTACAAGAGATAATCAAAATTAAAACATCTAAGCATTACTCTTGTCTTAATCACTTTGCTCTTCAGATTGAGGGGCAGAGTTGGACGGTCCTAATTCTTGACGTCTTTTGGACCTTTGCTCCTGAGTCGATGGATCTGAGGCTGATGCAGATGCATCACCTTCAGGCTCATCATCGTCTCCCCCTTCCCTATCTTTGCCACTTCCTTCTCCTTCAACCTCATCATCATCATCTGACTTATCATCATCAGATGACATCATCATCATCATTATCGTCACCATCACCTTTGATCTTTAGAGGTTCGCCCTTTGTTCCCTTGAGCTTTAGGCGTAGTTTCTTGTTTGTCCTCTCAACATCCTCAATACGCTTCACTGATGCCTTTAGAAGATCACTCTGTGTGGTCAAGGCATGATGAGCTCGGGACATAGCTATCTCAAGTCCAACTTCCTTCTCAGTCAACTGTGTAATCTATTGACTCTGAGTAGTCATCTTCTCTGTCAGCAGGGCAATCTATTTGCCTTACGCAGCGTTGACAGCCATCAACTGATTCATCTGGTTCACTCGTATATCATTGGTGGCGAGCGGTTTGAGAACCAGACGGTTGAGGTTGGTAAGCTGTTCCTCTAGCCCAATGTTAGGTAGAGAGGATCTCAGTAGTACTGATGAGGTGGAAGGTCCAGCCTGGGATGTGGTGGGTGGAGTGGTGGATGTGGTATATATGGGAGTGGTGGTGGTAGTGGTTTATGGTCGGATGGATAAGATGGGTGGAGGGATGGTAGCTGTAGTGGCGGTAGGTGTAGTGGTGGTGGTTGGTGTAGTGGGTGTAGTAGATGGGGTTGCTGTGGTGGTGGTGGTAGGTGTGGTAGGGGTGATAGATATAGTGGCTGAGGTGGACGGAGACGTTATCAGCATTACACGTCGTCTCCTGACCGTCCTGCCATGTGGCTGAGCCATCCTCTTAAGCCGAGAGCCCCTTGAGCTCTGTGTTTCCCTTGGGCTTGGCTGAGTAGGAGAGTATGTAGGGTCAGGAGTGTCTGTCCTCTCTCCCTCAGCCTGTCATCCTCCAACCGCCTCCATGCCCCACTCTGTAGCCACCACACGACTACCCACAGTCGGTGTGAGTGGCTCCTCTTCCTACTCTTCATCTCCCTCATCATAAAGAAAGTTCCGATGGATGGGCGCCTGCTCCAATCCACCGGGAGCTGATGAACTAACATGTGGGGGTGGTGGAGACATAGTATCTGTCTTAGTGGCCCTTGGTGCACTCGGGCCTGTATCTCCACCACCCTGATGATCGTCGTCGTCATCATCGTCCTCGTCCTCAATCGGAGCCAGTATCGGCTCAACATCCGAATCACTATCATCACGATGCCACTTTTTCCTAGCTGGCGCCACGTAATCCTCACAGGCCAGATGCCCAAACAGTCTCCTGACCGGGGGTTTCACCTGCTTCCCCCGGTACACTCTCATCCTGCCCAGGGTGGTATCATCCATCACCTCAAGCACCACAGCATCGTCGTTCTCCTTCGGCAGGGAAGGAAGCTTCTGATCTATGATCATCTGTAGAAATCTTGGGTACATGCAGAACCCTTCCTTCCCCTTGGCCTCTATATT
>BJCO01467820.1:0-10016 GCA_018326465.1 Flaveria floridana | reverse complement strand
AGGTTTATTTTGAAAATTTACCCATTTCACTTAAACTTTGGCTCTGATACCAACTTGTAACAGCCCAACGTAACCGCACCATGATATTGTCCGCTTTGGCTGGGACGAACCACCATCGCCTCACGGTTTTGTTTTCACCTGAACCGGGACGTACCACCATCGCCCAGGCAAAATGCGTCACAGTGGGGAAGGTAACAAGCCCCTTATAAAGAAGCATTCATTCTCCTTCCCAACCAATGTGGGATGTTACAGGTCCAAGTGAATTTTAAGGTGTTCAAGTATTCTATAACAACCATTCCATCTTTTCTTAATTGATTCTAGGAAGAACTTTCTCTACTTACAGATATATGTATATATGTATCATTTCATTACATTCTTCATCTACTAGTTCATATGTAATTAGTTTCATCCACCAAATATATTTTTATGGAGAATAATATTTTTACAAACAAACAGTTTCAAAAATAATATTTCATACAAAACATTTTAACACGAGTTAAACAATGATTTTTGTTCTTAAAAAGTAAATATTCATAGTTTCATGTTTGATCAAATTACTAGTTGATGATTTGATAAAAGTTATAAAAATTGTTAGAATCCAAGAAAAAACTACAATAGGGTTATATTATGGTTATGTAACTTTAATTATTTACAAGTGTTTTTACGAATACTTATACATGACTTGTAAAATATGAAAGTTAATGATTTTACTTAGATGTAAATATTTTAAAATTATCTTTCATTTAAAAGAAAACAAGTATTATTTTACCGAGAAACTAAGATTTCTTCACAACCTTAATTTCTATAAAATACATATGAAAATAATATAATTAATTACAAGACACTCGAGTCACATCTCGGGTCGAGTCAAAATGATATTTAGTTACCCAAATAATATGTCAACTTTAAAATACAAAGGTTTTTTTTTTACATTTTCAAGTAAAGTATTATTTATTAATGCTCTTTAAGTAATATATATTTTTCACAAATTATCACAATGTATCACCAACGGGTCGTCGAGTCAAAGATTTTGTTACCAAGTTAGGTGGATGAAATGGTTACATGCTCACATTTCATGTAGGAGCAATTACTTAGACATAAGTATCCTTAATTATCTAGGGCGAGCTTAGGTCAGTTTTCCCAAGCACTTTGGATATTTACAAGTTTACATGCTCGTTTATCACTATCAGGTGAGTTTCACGGCCCCATTTTTACTTACTTCCCCTTTGGGGGAGATTACATGCAAATTACAAATTTTTTTGGACACATTTGCTTGTCAATGATTTCACATGTTATATAAGTTATTTACTTACCGTATAAAGTCCCTTGTTACTGGACCGTTAGTTTATTTCCAATAGCGAGGTAATCATGGATAGTACTATTGGGTTTGACAACCCCCACTCGGGTTAATTACCCTAACTTTGACTGGAGTTCTAAACGGGTGGTCCTTATATAATTTGTAGAATTGTATGTAATCATGGATAGTACTATTGTGGTCCTTTACATTATTTATTATTACTTAAACTGTGAATTCACCAACATTATGTTGACATATTTTTCATGCATGTTTTCTTAGGTTATTGATAGAAGCACCAAGTTAATATATCATGGATCATCTCATGTTTAGGGCCATTCATGCTGTCTAGGACATTCTTTTTCATATTTGTCATGTTTTGAAAACAATTTATCTTATCACTATTGCTTCCACAAATTAACTTTGAAACAATTATGTATCTTAAACTTATTGTGACGTATGTTTTACAAAACCATATAGTGGTCGACCGGTGACTATGAAACCATGACGTTCGCACCCCGTGGGAAACCGTTGTGGTTTGGGGTGTGACATATTGCTTAACAACAGTATCTATCAATGTAATGAATGGTTTTTGTTAACTTACTTTCGCTGGTTATTTTATAAATTATGTATTGTTTTACGTAATAATGCAACCATTGTCCAACTATAAGCGTCCCGGGAACAGGGCCTTGCATTGAGTCTGGTGAATCTACCAGCTCTTCAGAAGAACCAAGTCATCTCCGGATGAGGAGGATCATACTATCAGAATGCATGTAACACAAATTCAATCTAAGGCAGGTGCTTCTGAAAGTTATGCTGAATCTGGAATTAACAGGCCTGATGAGAAGGATGAGATGATCTCAGAACTTTTGGTGAAAGTTGTAAGAATGGAAAAGTTGCCTGACAGAAGATCTGATATTATACAAGACAGACTTCTTGAGTTGGATGAGAAAGAAAGGGAAATCAAGGAACTCAAAGAGAAAAAGAGTCTGAAAAGAATGAAAAAAGACAAAGAACTAGACAAACTCAAGGTTGCACTTAAACAAGCTAGAGATGATATCAGTGGGCATGTTAATATTGTCAATATACAAACACTTACCATGGAGGGACAAGAGAACTTGATTAAAGTTCAAGCTGACATCATTGCAGATCTTAACAGACAAATTGAGACTTTAACAAAAAGTGTCTTAGAGTTGGAGATGTTATTAAAGATTAAAGAGGTGTTAGCCAAGGAACAAGAAGTCAAAGATGATGAACCTGAAAAGGAGAAGGAATCAAGTCAAGCCATGTTTGTATACTCAAGTGCCCCATCAAAAGAAACCAATAAGGAAGATTTTGAAATTAGAGAATTGATCAAAGAGCAGGATAGCTATTCTGCTCGAGGATTCATAATTGATGATGAATTCTAGGAATTTATGAGAGATCATAGACCTCCGATAGAACACATAGTGGTGATTCCTCAATCTATAGTGCCATTGGAGAAAGAGTTGAGCTTAATGATTCTTCATGCTATCTCCTATCTGATGAGCAGAAAGAGCTCATCAGAAGACTATGTGAAGAAATCAAAGAGAAAGATGAAACTGTTAAGAAACAAGAACAAGAACAACAATAACAAGAAGGTGAAACCTCGGTACCATCCTCATCGAGATCAGTTATGCACACCTATTCATGGAAGAGGAAGTACATGAAAGAAAAGGCTAAGGGTAAAAGGCCTATGGAGGAAGAGGAACTTGTCAAAAAGAAACAACAAAACGATCCAAGAAGTCTAGCTGCTATAGATAAATTTCTTGAAGAACATTAAAGAACGGAGGAACACTCAAGAAAATGATTGACCTTATAGATTTGGAAGATAGGGAGATTAAAGGAGGATACCAGGTTGATCAACCTATGATCAAAGACAGTCCTGTGAAGGAAGAATCTTCAATGGAAGAAATGGTGGAGAAAGCACAAAGAGATGATTTGATGATCAAGGCGATGTTCCTGGTCAATCATGGTTATGATGTAGATGAAATGTTTTGGAAGACTTATGATTTATTGGTGGAAGAAGTAAACAAGATGAATCAACTTCTTGATGCAACTCATGTGATTGAGTATGAAAGAAAAACATCCAATTCTCCATTCACATTCACTACTTCCCATACCCAACTGTCTAAGCTCCTCAAGCTCATTATCCTGATCCCTATAACATGACTGATAGGGAAATGAAGGATCATCTTTCCAAATAAGGATACACATTGGGTAATATGAAGACAACCTCCTTTAGAGCCGCAATCCTCTAAATGATTAATGAAAAGGGAGAAAAGATGAAGAAGATAGAAGAAGAGGTTGTACGGAGAAAATCTAGATCCAGAGTCACTGCTCAAGATATCCAGCTCACCACCAAAGACCATGATGTCTTGGCACCCATACTTAACAGGAAGGCTGAGTGATTTATTAAACCCTCTCAACTTAAACTTCAGGTCAACCACTTCAGAACTATTTAGGGTATGTATGCTCCAGAGGGAAAAGTAGATGTCAAAATCATTGCCTGGATGTATGATAGTGACTGGAACATGTTCATGATCAAAAGGATCTCAAGATTGGTTCAATTTTTCATAAAGTACACTGCTCTGGTGAACTCCCTATGGAATCATGATTTGAAGGAATTGGCAGATCTTGAATTGATCATTCACAAGGCCATGCATAAGGGATATGAGTTCGAAGAGATT
This sequence comes from Flaveria floridana, assembly GCA_018326465.1. NCBI lineage: Eukaryota > Viridiplantae > Streptophyta > Magnoliopsida > Asterales > Asteraceae > Flaveria > Flaveria floridana. The sequence continues at coordinate 6,014 of BJCO01467820.1, read as the reverse complement.
TTAAAGATATTTAAAAGAACCAAAACTTTGACTCACTAAAAGCCATCATTTTAAGGAAAGACATAACTTTCCAAAATCCTCTTGAGTAGAAGAGAAAAACAAAAAAGACTGATAAGTTGGTATTCCCTGAATTGAATGTAAAACCAACTGATGCATTGAAAACAAAAATGGTGGCTAGCTCTAATACTTCAATACCAATCTTTAATGTGTTCTATGATGAAAAGACATATGAATTGGTGATTGAAAGGAAGTGGGGAGGAAAAGAAGGGGCTGAAATCCGGTTATTTAGTGGATATGAGGTTAGATTACTTGGTGAATCCTATATTCACTACATCTTCTTAAGACACTTCAGTGAGATCAACAATAAGCTTGGAGGGGCTGACATGTACTTTTTTCAGAAGTGTATCAAGATTTTAAAGATGAAATATGACAGGAGAAACCTTAAAAAGAAAAAAGAAAGAAGAAGACTCCTCTCAACTTGGGAAATATAGTGAAGCTCAAAGTTGATGTAGATGGATCTCTACTGATCCACAGAGATGGGTTGTCCACTGTTAGTGTGTGGGAACCAGTGTCTCTGAGGAAACTACCTATTGAAGCCATCCACACTACGAGCCAAATGAAGATACACGTTCTGAGTAGAGAAAAGATGAAAGATGCAAGAAATTTTGCCAACATAATCAAGGGCATTTTGAATCCATCTCTACCAGACCCGAGTTCAGCTCCATTATCACCAGTCCAAGCATCAGTAGAAGTCCCAGTAGAATCTTCACAATCTCATCCACCATCAAACCCTTGAAGTACTTAGGTTGTATAATCCTTAGGGGGAGTGTTGTTGGACCTTGAGACATGTCAATTCAAGAAGTCGTTGATGGTTGTTCTGCTTATGAAATTCCACAAGTCCAAGAAGATATACGGGTGAAGAAATAATAAAAAGTGTTAGATCTAGGAACAGTAGGTCTAGATCATTTTGTATAGGCTTAGAACTTTAATCAATTCATGTAATAAATGATTGTAACTCACTATCATATTGTATGCATTGAGTAGATAAGTTAACCCATACATATATATGTTACTTGATGTGAATGATGTCAGGTAAAAGCAATATACTTGGTGAATTTCTTGGAATCGATTGTGTAAGAAGCATCTACGGATGAACATATTTGTCATTCTGTAGATATGTTTCTTACAAGACAACATCCGAAGAACTTCTACGGATAACCATCAGTATTCACATGAACAAACACGAGAAAGAGCAAAGTTCCTGCGGAAGTTCAATCTCCTACGGAAGAACAAGTTCCTGCGGAAGACAAGTTCCTACGAAAGAGCAAAAACACTTGGACATCTTACAAGTCTTACAAGTCAAGAAGTCAACAAGTCAATTACGAATCCCAAGAGATTCGGTGTTTCCTTAACAGACTCATAATTATATATAAATATGAGTCCTAGGTTTCATATCCAGGAAAGAACACAAGAGCATTATTACGGCAAAAACACATCACATCACACAATCAAACCCTAGCCGTCGTCACATCAATACAACAACAATATGATCGAAGTAGATTTGTTCATAGCAGTCATAAATCATTCTTTTGTAACCATTATTCAGTTTTAATGAAATACATTTGAATCATTTCTATTTTGGTTATTTATTGCGTATACATAATTGTGTTCGTCATAACAAGCATTAACTTCAATATTAAATCTTTAAAATAATACAATTAAGCAACGGTTAATGATGATTCCGCAATGATTAACTTGATTCTATTCTAATACTGATAATTCCTGTTTGCGATCCTTGAATTCACAGGTGGTATCAGAGCGAAGTGCTCATTGATTTAGCTGGATTGATCTATCAGTATTAGAACTGTTTAATTGTCTCTTTGTTTAATCATTTAAAACCTTGATTTATCTTTCAGCGACCACTATTTCATTGCCTGGTTAATTTAGATCTATATTCACATTAATTGAATAGTAGATCTGAGTTATTAATTGATAGTCATTAAGTGTTATACACTAACGAAGTCCTTGACTTGGTAATTAATTATCATTGAAAGGATTGACTGATTTGTGATCACAATAACTTAATTATCACTAATTATGTTTTGTCACTGATAAGTTCATTACCTAACAGAAACTCTTTTATAGTTAAATTCTTAGACTTTAACTAAAATGAGTACTTTTGGTGGATCATAGCAACGTCCAAAGTTGGAAACAAAGGCGGACTTCAAATCCTAGAAAATCAAGTTCAGGAATAATGTGAATTATACCGATTCTAACTTATGGGGATCAATAACTGAAGGTCCATATATTCCACCCACCCTTGGGCTGGATTATTATGACGAAAACCAACCCATAAGTACAAAATATCTGTCACTTAATGATGTTAAAAAGCTCAAAGTTGATATCAAAGCATACAGCCTGCTTAGTATGGCTTTACCTAAAGAGATCTTAATCAGGTGTGAGAACTACAAAACAACAAAATCCTTGTGGAAGATACTTCATACACTCAGTGAAGGGAGTGATGAAATCAGAAGCATTAGGGAAGACACCCTTCGTTAACAATATGAAACATTTCATCATATTGAGGGTGAATAAATTCCTTAACAACTCCACAGATTTATGCAGCTTGTAACAGAGATGAACATCTTGGAGTTGAAGTACACTAATGAGGAGTTAAACAAAAAGATGCTCCATACTTTGCCTGAAAGTTGGAAGCAAACTTTTTCCATGTTCAAGAACACCATAGATCTTAAATCAACCGATTTAGTACACTGGTTGCTAAAGTGGAAGCTCTTAAAATGGATGAAAAATCAAGAAACAAGAGTGTGAGAACTCATGTCACACCATATCATTTTAAAGAAACAAAAAGTGCTAGAAGTGCCTTTATTTCTAACAATGATAGTGAGAACTCTTGTACTTTGAGTGAAGATGAAGAGGAAGTGAGTTTCTATGCATCAAAGCCTTCAAAGAAATCATCTCAAAGTAAACATGGAAAGGAAAAAGGAAGAACTGTTGACAGAAGAGATGCATCTACAACATCAGCAAATTCCTCATAACAGATCAATCAATCAGAACCCATTACTATGATTCTAGATTCTGAAGAACAAAAAGCAAGCTTTGTAGCTTTTAGTTCAAGTTTTCAAGATTACTTTGGAAGTTCTCTAACACCAGCAAACATTTGTCAGTATGACTTGGAAGAACAACATCCTGATGTAGTTGGGGAGATGGATCTTCAATGGCAAATGGAAATGATTGCTTATAGAGCCAAACAGTATCTTAGAAGAAACAAAAATTTGGCTGCTTTAAGCAAAACATCAAAGATTGGTGTAGACAAGTCAAAGGTAAGGTGCTTCAATTGCAATCTCTATGGACATTTCTCTAGAGAATGCAATCAACAATTAAATCCGGACTTAAGACAACATCAGCAACATCAGTCTCAGCAACATCAGCCATCAACATCTCAAAGATATTTCAGATAACCTCAGCTAACGAATTCATCCCCACCAGCCACAAATGACTGAGCAGGACCTAGTAATTCAAAAGAATCTGGGCTGATCATACTACAAGATGGAACCTGTGACTGGAGCATGTATGAGAAGGAAGTCTTGGAAGCGAATCAAGCTTTAAAGGCCCACATGGAAAACAAAGTTCCACCAATGGCTAGAGAGGTAAGAGAAAGACTGTGTTCATCAGTATGTGTTGAGGAAGTTGAAAGATATAGATTCCATGCTCAACAAGTGGCTAATAAAGTAAAAGAAACAATGATTTTGAATGAATCTCATGTAAGAGAACATAAATTATATCAAATCAAAATTAACTCTTTACAAAAGGATTTTGAAAAATTTATTTCAGAAAATTAAAACTTAAAAGCCCAGGTTGAGCATCTGACCACTTCCTCAACCAAATCCATGGCTGATCATGCATCAGCTGAAGTGAAACTTCATAAGTTTCAACTTTTATCTCAGCAATATTAGAAATTGTTAAATTCTCATATTGAATCAAAGAATAGGTATGGGTAGGGATATAATGCTGTTGCACCTCCAATAAATGATAACTACATAACTCTACATGAAACAATGACAAGCACTTTGACAAATCATTTTGTGCCAAGCACCAAGTTTGAAACAAAGTCTAATCAATAAAATAATAACAATGAAATTGAGGTGAGTGAAACTGAGTCATCTGAATCAGAAAACTTTAAACAAAATGACTCAGAATTTGACTTTGATAAGTGTGATGACTTGTATGATTCTGATGAACATGGTGATGATCAACTGAACATTGGTAAGAATGTTGCTGTTGAAACTGTCCTTCCCAAAGTTCTTGAAGAATCAAAACTGCAATGTCCTCCAAAACAAAGAAATATGTTGAAGACTATTTGCAAGAGAATTGCTCAATTAAATGAAGGACTTCAAGAACTTAATCAGCATCAAAAATCTTTAACTAAAGGAGTAAATCGGTGCAGATCTACCGAGGAGGTACACTTATCCGCCATAGATAAAGGCAAGAAGAAACAATCAGCAAACAAGCAACAGAAAGTTACTTCAGCAGAAGATCTGCGGAAGGCAAAATCTGTTGAATCCGTAGAACATCTACGGAAAGCAAAATCCAAGCCTAGAGAAGATCTGCCAAATACCGGAGCAACTGCCAACAAATCTAATTAGAAAGTGTTGGATCTCAAGAAACAAAAATCGTCAAAAGTTAAACGAGAATCATTTGATACTGTACCAAGCAAAAGCAAGGACAAATCAAGTGCTCAATTGGAAAAGGAGTTGAAGACTCAAAAGGTGAATAAGCAAAAGATGGTAGTTGAGTCTGATGAGGAATTTGAGGAAATGTATTGCAAATGATGTGATATGAAAAATCATAATACTGATGATTTCTACTTCAACAGTTATTGTTCTATTTACAATATGAACAATCACATGACCTCTGATTGCTACTTCGACGAACATTGTGCAATCTGCAACAAAAATAATCATTCTACTCAGGAATGTTATTTTAATACAAAGAACAAGACAAAGAGCACAAGGAAGTCAAAATCTGAATTGGCTAAATCAGACACTGAACCTACTGACAGTCAAGAAGATTCAAAACCAAAGATGTTGCAACAAATACAAAAGCCAAAACCAAAGGAGAAACCATCTATAGAGGGTAAACCTTTGAAGAAAAGTCCTAGGTTTCATATCCAAGAGAGATGTCACACCCCGGGGCCCAGGTAGGGTGGGACGTCATAGATTAGCAACAACATACATGGCAGCGGAACCAAACCAATATAGGAGCTCAAAGGGAGAGAAAATCACATGGCATTTAAAGTTTTAAAAGACACCAGACTGGAAACAGATCCAGCCCCAAATATTTACATAGTTCAACAAAAGAGAAATAGTCATTGAATCAAATTGTTCAAGTGATGATTTTGGTCACACAAGCCAATGCCATGGTCTCGGGGTTGAGTCTAAGTCTTCCATTATAGCTAAGAGTCTTCACAGGTTACCTGAAACATGCTCAAAAGAAAATAGTTTCAACTAAAAATTTGGTGAATTCAAGTGCTTAAAGTTTCAAAACAATAAAAGGAACTCTTAAATTCCACATTAAAGGTTTTAGAATCAAGTGTGAAAACTTATGAAAAATCTCATTTGATTTTAAAAGCATCATTTATAGTATCAATCATCGTGGGGTATCACGATTAACCCTGCACTTGGTCCCCGGTTGGCCTCTTCTAAACTTGTGTTTAACCGGATATTCTTGAAGGAAGGAACCAAGCCTCAAATCAGTGAACCATACCTGCCAGGATGGTTCACCATAGTTTCTTAATCAAAACTTGCTACATGCCACATACGATCTCTCAGGATCTCTGTGGGGTACCTCCCTGTAGCGGGAGCCACTGTGTGTGGGGGATTCCCCAAATAGATCTATCCATATAAAACAAGCGGTTCACAAAAGAATTAATGATCATGATATAAGTATCAGAAGGTATCCAAAAGTCCCACATACAAGCATCAAGTAAAGCACAA
>BJCO01467792.1:0-15696 GCA_018326465.1 Flaveria floridana | reverse complement strand
AGGAACCTCATGCTCATCAAAAGACTAGGCACATTGAGCGGAGATTCAACTACATACGAGATGAAGTTGAGAAAGGAAAGATATATATTCTCAAAGTTCACACAGATCAAAATATTGCGGATCCTCTTACGAAGCTCCTAGAAAAGGCAAAGCATGAAGGTCATACCTGTGCCATGGGACTTCGATATGCTAGTGATTGGATTTGATCTGTAATTTCGTATTTGGATATTTGGAACTCCCTTATTACTTGAATAAAATTATTTGGTTATAATATTTCAATAAATGTTCCAATTTAGCATGTTTAAACCATGGGTAAATTGGTTACTCTAAATGTCTGTAGTTGTTCATACTTGTGGGAACAAGTATGAGTGTAAGATTATTATGAATTTGCATTGGTAGATATTCATATGGATGAATATAGAGCAAAAGGTTGTTGCCAAAGTGGATGTGTAGCCGTGCTGATGTGTAGCCTCGTTCCCATCGCATCGTGGAATTTCTTCCAAAACTTAGATGTAAACCAAGTGTCACAACCAGACACTATAGACACCGGCACACCATGACGAGCTACAATCTCTTTGATAAATAGATCCGCGAGTCTCTCAGAGGAATACGTTTCTCGGATCGCTAGGAAGTGAGCACTCTTCATCAAACGATCAACTATCACCCATATAGCATCATACCCATTCGGGGTATACGGTAACATCGTAATAAAGTCCATGGTGATATGCTCCCACTTCCACTCGGGTATATCCAATGGTTGGATTTTTCCGTACGGCTTCTGGTGTTCTACCTTCACTTATAAACAAGACACTTACTCACATACTCCCCTACGTCGAGCTTCATACTTGGCCACCAATAATCCTTCTTCATGTCATGGTACATCTTGGTAGCACTGGGATGAATGGAGTATTGAGTCTTATGAGCCTCATCCATGATCTTTCCACGCAAATCCCTGTAACGAGGAATTCACATTCGTACGAATCGGGTTCTAACACCGAGTGTGTTCTCACCCAATTCTCCGACTAGACCTATCATCCTTTCAGAGTTAAGACGAGCTTCTTTTAAAGCCTCATCTTGGAATTCCTTGACCTGTGTCATCACGTCAGAGGTCATAATCAACTGATAAGATTTTTACCCGAATCGGCTCAGGTCTCTCCTTTCGACTAAGGGCGTCCGCCACCACGTTGGCCTTATCCGGATGATAATGGATCTCGCAATCATAATCCTTTATGAGCTCCAACCATCGCCTCTGCCTCATGTTCAAATATTTTTGCTCGAAGAAGTACTTCAAGCTTTTGTGGTTAGTGAAGATGGTGCACTTCGTCCCGTATAGGTAGTGCCGCAAAATCTTCAAGGCAAAAACCACTGCCGTTAACTCCAAATCATTCGTAGGGTAGTTGACTTCTTGGGTTTTCAGTTGTCGGGACGCATAGGCTATTATCCTTCCACGTTGCATCAACACGCACCCTAGCCCGGAATATGAAGCATCCGAATACACCATTAAGTCTTCACTACCATCGGGTAATGTCAAGACAGGAGCTTGTGTTAATCTCTCCTTTAACTACTCGAAAGCATTCTCCTGTTCTCGACCCCACACGTACTTTACATCCTTGCAAGTTAGTTTAGTCAAAGGTGAGGCTACCTTGGAAAAGTCTTGAATAAATCTCCTATAGTAGCCCGCCAATCCCAAGAAACTGTGAATCTCGGATGGCGTCTTTGGAGACTTCCATTGCATCACCGCCTCCACCTTTGCTGGGTCTACCATGATTCCTTCAGCATTAACGATGTGACCCAAAAATTGCACTTCGCGCAACCAAAAAGCACACTTAGAGAATTTGGCATACAACGTTTCTCTCCTAAGTGTCTCCAATACCTCGCGTATGTGTCCGACATGTTCTTCCTCACTTGTCGAATAAATCAGGATATCGTCAATAAATACAATCACTGATTTATCTAACATAGGGCGACACACTTGATTCATCAAATCCATAAAAGCAGCTGGCACGTTTGTTAAACCAAAGGACATAACGAGAAACTCGTAGTGTCCATAACGCGTGCGAAAAACTGTTTTAGGAATATCTTGCTCTTTCACCTTCAACTGATGGTAGCCATATCAAAGATCTATCCTCGAGAATCAACTGGCACCCTGGAGCTAATCAAACAAGTCATCAATCCTCGATAACGGATACCGATTCTTCACCGTCAACTTGTTCAACTCACGGTAGTCAATACACATCCTCATACTACCGTCCTTCTTCTTCACGAATAAGACCGGAGCACCCCAAGGAGAGATACTCGGTCTAATAAAACCCTTATCAAGCAACTCTTGCAGTTGCTCCATCAATTCCTTCATCTTAGTCGGAGCCCACCGATACGGTGCCTTAGCAACAGGCTGAGCACCGGGTATCATGTCAATTTGAAACTCTATTTTGTGATCCAGTGGCACACCTGATAAATCCTCTGAAAACACATCAGGAAAGTCTCACACCACCGGCACATCAGACAATTGTGGTGTTGACGTGTCCACATCCTTCACGTAGGCCAGATAGGCACTACATCCACGCCTCATGCACTTTCCCGCCACCGCCATCGAAATCACTTTCGGAATCGTCGTAACTCGATCACCGTATATCGTCATCTAACTCCCGTCATGCGCTATCAGTCTAATCATCTTCTTTCGGCACACGATGTTTGCTTCATAGGTTGCTAACCAATCCATCCCTAGTACAACATCGAATCCGCCAAGGGGCATCACATGTAACTTAGCAGCAAACCTATAACCTTCTAATTCCATGGCACAGTCCTCTATCACGTCAGTAATTCTAGTGGACTTACCAATAGCAGTTTCTACATCAAAGGGCTCCTTAATACATCTACTACTAACAGATAACTTATCACAGAAAGCAGTAGAAATAAAACTCCTACTAGCACCAGAATCGAATAACACAGAAGCACGAGTTTGATTTACTATAAACGTACCAGACACAACATCAGGGTCCGTCCTAGCCTCCTCTCTTGTCATCGTGAATGCTCTGGCGCCAGTGTTTTGACCGTCCGTCCCTATCTTCTTCTCCGCTCCTGAACTCTCTGCCCTCAGCTTCTTGCACTCCCTACTCATGTGGCCTACTTCACCACAGTTGAAGCACCTCGCTGCTTTGCAGTCTCTAAAGTTGTGGCCGGGCTTCCCGCATTTGAAACAAACATTAAGCCCCAGCCTGCACTCACCAGCGTGCTCCTTTTCATACTTCCCACATCTCTTCACTCCCGAGCCTGCGGCAATCACCCATCGATCATCCATTCTCGCTTTCTTGTTATTCGGGGTGAAGCCACCACGCCCAAACGACTTCCGGTTCCAGTCATCACCAGCTGTCTTCCTCCCCTCAACCACCATTACCTCCCTCTCATCATACAACCTCCCTACCAAGTAAACCACCAACCTATACGTACTCGGTCGGGCGGCGCTCATGTGCCTGCGGATATCCGCCAGCAAGCCCTGAATATATCTTTTAATCTTTCATGACAGGGGCGTCACTTGATCCGGCACCAGTCGTGCCATCTCGTTGAACTTGGTGGTGTACTGTTGATGTGTCATGGTTCCCGCCTACAGCTGTAGGAACTCCCTCTCCACCTTATCCAACTCCTGATGAGGACAGAACTCCTTGATCACCAACTTCTTCAGCTCACTCCACCTCATTCTACCAATCGCCTTGCTACCCTCGACGTGGACAATGTTGTCCCACCAGCCTAAAGCCGAGTCCACAACAGAATGGGTGGCAAACTTTACCTTCTGGTCCTCCCGGCGCTCACTGATTTCCAGAACAACCTCCATCTCCCTCACCCATCGGTGAGCAGCAGCAGCCATTACCATCAATGATAGGGGCTTGTATCCATGAAATGCCCTATTGTTACAGCCTCATGCTGCCTTAGGCACAGGCTCTTCTTCCTCCTCCTCCTCATCAGTCTAGATAACCATCTCAGTCTCAGGTTGTTCTCCCCCTCCCGATGACCTGTTCCTATCCCTCCTCTCTCTTTCTCTAACAGTCTTAATCACTTCGGTCACTACAGACGGCAAGATCGTCTGCATGACCTGATGAACCTCCTCCACCACGGCCTCCTTCACCGAGGCTTTCAAGTTAGCACTCTCATCTCCACCCTCCGGATGAGGAGTCTCAGGCTCCTCATGGGTCACCGTCTTAACCGGGGTCCTTCTCCTTGTGCCCCGTGATCCAGCACCACGTCCACCACGTACTCCGCCTCGTGAAGCCTTAGAAGATCTACCTCCAGCCATTCCTAATCACTATAAGATTCAAACACTAACACGATCATTCAAGGTAATAGCTCAGTTCATGTCAAGTATAGTAAGTCCCTAATTACAGTGGCCAGTTGTGATTAGCCACATACTTTACTATTCATACCCCAAGCATTTCCTATCTTGACTACATTAATATCTAAATCTACTAAGGGCAAACAGATAAAATAACATGCGCACATAACACCGGTTAACATTAAAGAAAATACCTTATGGCACGTAGCTACTTGGACTGGCATCCCTTCCCTTTGTCCCATTCTCAGTTTAAGTTTAGGTTTCTTTTGAACATATTTAGCCATTTCACTTAAGCTTTGGCTCTGATACCAACTTGTAAGGCCCCGTTCCCGGGCACCTCACAGTTGGTCATTCATCACACGTAAAACATACAATTATTTAAAACATCATAGCGGAAATTAAATAAAACCATTTCATATATTTTAATGACAACTTTTGCAACGTAATACAATACTGTTAACTATTACAAAATATCATAAATTGCATTACATCACAAAAATGTCATTATTATACGAATGGATGCCATTCCAAAAATGCCAAGTTGCTGCCCCGTGCCATCCTCAGCAACTGTTAGCTGCCAACTGGAAAACACATAAAAGTCAGCGTTGTTGAGTGAGTTCTAGTTTTATAAATAAAATACTTTATTTTTGTTGAAACATTTCCTTACTTTCATATACGATCATGCATCATACGTACAGATAGTGAATATTAATATTAACTTACACTATCATTCATTTTTCATCATCATATTCCTAGCATGCTTTCATTTCATGCTTTTCGTTAACATTCTCTTACGTTCGTTCTCATTCTTTCGTAACGTACTCATTATCATTCTTTTACTTTCGTACTTATTTACTTTCTTTCTTTCTTTCTTTAGTACGTTACGTCATTCTTTTACATTCATATGGATTGATGAACACATATGTATCCCAAAGTTACACCCACCCACACACACATTCACGCACACACATACGGGTAAAACCATTTTTCATGAAAACATGTTCACATGCATTTTCCAGCCCTAAAGTTTGTTAAAAACATGTTAAAAAAGGGTTCTAGAACTCACCTTAGCTGCTTCCGGGTTTGAACCCTTCTCTTGAGCTTTCTCATTCGTTTTTAACACCTAAAACCCACACACATACACCTCCCAAACATACAATAACACCTTTAAGCATATGACTGAGACTAGGACTATTTATAATCATCAGAAAGCCAAGAATTCTTAAAAAAAAACTTCGAATTCTCCTTCTTCTTCGACAACTTCCGAAAGTTTTTTCTGCTCTCTCACTCTTTCTAGAACAAAAGGACAAAAGTGTTCGGGCAAGAGTGGGCGGCCATGCCCACTTTTGTACCAACTATTTGATATTTTGTCATTTTGACACTTTTAACCCCTCCACTTGGGTTAACTTCCATTTTCTCCTTTTTATTACCGTTTATTCTTGTGTTCTTGTCTACTAAAAATATCCGGGTGTTACCCCAGACAAATATTTCTCTATATCAAACCTCAAATTGAATTCAGCCTCAGTGACTTTAATTCCTCCTACATCCACCTCTTTCGCAACACCACTAGTTCCAGCACCTACATCCACATCATCAGCACCTTCACCCTCATCATCAGTACCAGCTCCACTTGCATCAACATCAAATCTTGTACCGACGTTTCCACTCGGGCCCTGTCCTACCATTGCTGATCCTCCAACATTAAGGAATTCATACCTTAAGATATTAGTAAGATCATTCAGCTCAGTTTCGGTTCTTTGATTTGGAAGGAGCTTTCGGTTCATTTATCTCTTGACACAATGTCTTTATTAGATCCTGTTGATCCAACACCATCTTCTTCAAACCTTCAGTGACCACATCCTTTGTCTTCTCCTTGATCTCTTGATTTACTAACTTTGTCTTGATCGTACTCAGCTCATTTGCCACAGATGCACTAACATTTCTGGTCACATCCTGATCCAGCTTAGATCTGGCATCTTTTCGACCAGGTTATCCTGAGAAGGTCTATTGCTTGTGCATTGTTCTCTTTCCAGATACATTGGCTGGTTCACTCTCTTCAGCCCTTCTATTACTCCTCCTTTCCTTCTACACTCTAACCTCCTCAGCCACCTCGTCAATTTCTTCCATAAAGTCATACTCCTTTTCTTTTTCATACCTTTTTCTTTTCTTGATTGCTTCTTCTTGCTTTTCTCTTTTTTCCTTAACATTTTTGTTTTCAGTCTCAATCAATTTTCTAATATAAATCCACCTCTCTTCTGGATACATGTTCTCCCACAAATGAGTTATCTTTCCACTAAAATCATGTCTAACTGTAGAACAGCCGGGAAATATCCTCGTATTCATTTATGGCAATCTTTTTATTTCTCCGTGTCTTGTTACATTTGGAATCAGATCATCTATTAACATCTGGACAAAACTCGGGTATAGCAACTCTTTGTCTATCCTTAGGGCCATTATGTTCTCAGTCATACAATTAAATATCAGGTTTGCAATATTGGCCTTTTGACCTTTGAAGAAGATGATCATGGCCCTAGCCCAATGTATATTCAGCCCGTCTAATCATCGCTTCTTATCATCCAGACACATAATAAAGACATGGGTAATATATCTCCATTCTTTTGACATGATAGGTTTCTTGATTTCATTCTTGGATCCAAAGGGTGGCCCTTCATACCTTATACTCCTGAATGCCTCTAGAACTTGTGCATCAGACAGCACCACCTCTGGTCCATAATAATCTTCCAAACGCAGTACTATGGCTATAGTTTACATTGTGACAACAATATCATGCCATACTCTGCAGATCTCCAGAAATCACTCATATGAATATCATAGATGGTAGGCATATGTGAGATGGCATAATGTATGGGAGATTGCCTTAACCATCTAACGCAGTCTCTAAAGCCTACTGCTTTTGGATTCCCATAGTCCAGTAGTGTTATGATGTTGAACTTGTCATTGAACTTCAAATTAGCCATATTAACTAAAATAGAAATAGAAGTAGGTTAATTAATAAAGTATACACATAAAAATCCATACCCAGCGAATCTATAGTTTCGCTGAAATCTTCCTAGAGAAACTCTCAATTGTGCTTGGATAGTACAACGTTACAGTTTCGCTCAAAACATTGAACTTCCGTTCAGATTCGCTGAACTAGCTCACAGTTTTGCTGAACGAAACTGTGATTCTTCAAATTCAGTGAATCAATTTCAGACAATTATTTAGCCAAAATACAACCGATTAAATTAATGAACAATGGTCACCTAACTAACCTAAACACTAAACGGTAGTTTATTTCAACTAGCTAGGGTTGTGGTAGTCTCGGACTTGTGAGAAACACTTCTCACACTGTGCGATATATACCCCCTAGTTTCGCTGAAGGTAAAACTGTAACACTCGGAAAGTTTGTCAGTTAAAAAGGAGAGAAAAGAAAAAGAAACAAGAAAAAGGAAAAAAAGGTATCTTAATAAAAAGAGAGACGGACAAAAGTGGAGGGGTTAAAAGCACAAAAAGGACAAACTATTATTATTATTATGTTTAAAGATGGCATGGCCGCCCACACCCTCTGCACATCAACTGCTATTGCGATTTTTAGAGAGAGAGAGCAGAGTTCATCGGCTTTTTAGAGAGAAGAAGAAGAATAAGCTGCTAGAAGGTAAGATTTTCTTGTAAGTGTTTGGTTTTTATGAGTTTTGACTATGTAACCGAGCTATACATGTTCTCATGTGTTGTAAATGTGTTTGGGTGTGTATGTAATTGGTGTTTAGGTCTAAGAAACATCAAGAGTGCTTGAATTTAAGGAGTTATGCTGGGAGGTTAAGAAAGGTGAGTTTCTAGACCCCATGTTTTATATGTTTTAAAAGATTTTCACGGCTGAAAATGCATGTAAATAGTTTTTGTAAAAAATTGTATGTATAATCGTATGTTTGAAATGTATGTATGTTAATGAGTTATGGTTGTGCATACTACACTAAAGCTTAAAATGGTAGTGTTAGACTTAGAACATGCTAAGATAATGTTTGGGACTGAAAAATATGTTAGAAACTTATAAGTTGGAGTTCATGCGCCCAAACAGTAGCTCATGCGCCTAGATTTTTCCCTTAGAAAAGTTTCAAGTAAGGTCATGCGCCCAAACAGGCCGCATGCGCCTGAAAAATTAAGCTTCAAAGTCTAAGTATGATATGATGCGCCCAAACAGTAGCTCATGCGCCTAAACAGTCCATCATGCGCCTAAGTTTTGCCTTAGAAATTTCTATGTGTAGGCCGATGCGCCTAAACAGTCCATCATGCGCCTAAGTTTTGGCTGAAACGCCTAACTATAGGGTCATGCGCCTAAATAGTGCCCATGCGCCCAAGGGACTCATGCGCCTAAGTGATAAATGGTCAAGTATAGGCTCATGCGCCTGCAAAGTGGAGAAAACACCCAAACAGTTCTCATGCGCATAGATATGAGAGGGTTTGTGTATAGATATGTATGAGATGATGATGAATGTATTGGATGCATATGTGCATTGTGTATTATCTTTTAATAATTTTCAAAAGTATATTTTATATTATAATATACATCAAGTATTATGTTGTGACTTTACGTAGTATGACATATGTATGAAAGAACGTAAAGTATAACATAACAAAGTGAAAGATAACAAAGAAGAAAAGTGAAACATAATGAATGAAAAGAAAAGGCTTGCAACATATATAAAGGAGAATCACAAGTATTGAGAGTTGTTAGCTCAACTGTGTGTTTTATAACGTGCGATTTTTAGTAAACCATGAGGGTTCACACACAGGGGGATCAGTCTTGATGACTGAACCCATAGTACGAAATAGGATCCTTGTCATTCGACCTCGGGCTTTGTGCCAATATATGATACGGCTTTGTGCCAGTTTGAAATGAGGGTTTGTGCCTAGAATGGTGGCTTTGGGTCACGATCGGGAAATAGCTTGACATTATCTAGAATCATTGAAAGATAATGATAAGGTACGAAACGAACGATGAAGATAAAGTACGAAATGAATGATAATGATATAGTACAAACCGAACGATAAAATTAAAGTACGAAATGAACGAAAGGATAAAGTACGAAACGAATGAAAGGATAAAGTACGAAACAGATGAATACGTGTGATACTGAATGAACATGTATGAAAGTACAGAAAGTATTTAAGGAAAAGAGTATTTTATGTACGAAACGTATAAAGTATTTTGATACTTATAAAACTAGAACTCACTCAGCAACACTGGCTTTTATGCATTTTCAGATGACAGGTAATGGTTGCTGAAGATAGCACGTAGGGAGGCTACATGTTTGGGCAAGACTGACATCCATCCACACATATTATTATTGGTGTTTTGTAATGCAATCAAAGGATGTTGTCTTTTGTAGTTTAACGATGTTGTATTGCATAGCAAACAGTAATTATTAATAAAATGAATGGTTTTTATTAATGACTTCCGCTGTAATGTTTTATGAATGTATAATATTATGTAAGGATAGTGCGATGAATGACCAACTGTGAGGTGCCCGGGAACGGGGCCTTACAAGTTGGTATTAGAGCCAAAGTTTAAGAGAATTGGGTAAATATTTTCAAAAACCTAAACTTCAACTGAAAATGGGATGAATGGAGGGATACCAACCCGAGTAGCTATGTGCCATCAGGTATTTCTTTTTCTAGAAGTTAATTGGAGTTATGAGCATGTGCTAGTTGATTATGTGCTTATAATAGATTTAGATACTGATGTAGTCAAGATAGGAAATGCATGGGGTGTGAAGAGTAAAGTAAGTGGCTAATCATAACTGGCCACTGTAATTAGGGACTGTTAGGACCGAGTACGAACTGGTACTAACCGAATCTACGTGAAACCAGATCAAATAGTGCGGAATCCTATTTGATTGGCGATCCAATCAGGGAGAATGTTAATCTGATCAAAACTAATGATTAGAAAACATTAAGAACTGATTAGCAATGATCAGGAATGCTCTGTGAAGTTGGAAGGGACGACTTGGACGTTCTGGGACAGCTAGGGTTGTGAATTCTCGAAGTGTTTTTTTTCACGAATTAAGTGATATTTATGGGTTACAGTCTTTATTCGTACAACTGAGCCATGAGTATGGCTCAGTCATGCGACTGAGTCATATGATCCACTCACATGGACGACTGATCACCCGATTGATTCATTCGTACGACTGAGCCAGTCTAATGACTCAATCATGCTTTTGGCTCAATCACATGGTTTAGTCGTGCGACTGGCCCATTAGCATAGTCCAGTCGTGCGACTGGATCATAAGCCTTAGTTAGACATATTCCTGAACCATTAACGATATAGAACTATGTCTAACAACTGTGAACCCATATAACATGTTCATATAAGCATGTAATAGACAATAATATAAAGAGATACGACATTCAATAACCAATAATCATTCAATAAATAGTTTTCATTACATATATCAAAACATTACATCAGTGTAATCAAAGTGAAAGTCATTTACATTTAAGCACATTAGAACTAGAACTAGGGACATGTGTACCAACAAACGCCCCCTTGGACCTAGTTCTATCTATTCTTTGACCTCCTTTGTAAACTCTTCTTATCTCTTGACTCTCTCTTCCTTTGAAACCCCAGCATGAATATCAAGTGCAACGCATAAGCGTATAACATGTTGAAACTGAAGTGCTTGCATGATATCCTGCGTATCAAAAAACAATGGCCACGTGTACAAAGTATATACATCAGCTCCTGACAAGTTCGTGAGCCACATCGGGTCAAACACCCTTATTGTCTCCAAAGTCCCCTCTCGATCCAAATCAATGACGGCTTCTCCAGTACGCCAGTCATAGTACCACCATTTAAAATGGGGTGTAAAGTCTTGTGGCATCTCCCTTAAAGGTATACGTGACATTGTGCGTGGAGGGTGCCATTTTAAGACTACTTTTGGTCTTCCTGAGATAGGGTCAACCTCTGTCTTATGAATAAACCTTCTGGGCTGTTGAGGCTTGAAGTTGACCCACCTCGTGTGGTATTCCCTTTTCAATGCCTTCTCGAACCATCCCGATTTCTTTCAGGGAACTGCATAAAGCAGGCTCAAGTTAGCAATACGGTTAAGCTCAAATCCAGGGAGAGTTTTCAGATCGTGTGGGAATCTGAAATACTCTATTCCCTTCTCTTTCTTCACAGCATAGACGTTTTGGTCCTCAAAATATGCCCAGCTTATGATCTTGCCAGACACCTTCTGATGCTTCTTTACTTTGTAAAGCTTGGTGTAGGCATTAGACTTTACAGGCTCCCTCTGTTTCCTCATTTCTTCCAGGCAGGCTGCCCACTCAGCCTTTCTGTTTGCTAGATCAGCATCATCCGCCTGAGGAACTTCTTCTGTAGCTTCCTTTTTAGCTACTTTTTATTCAACCCTATCGAATGCACTACAGCCAAATTTTTCTCCCAGATCTGGTAGTACCTCGCCATCAGCGTTCGTATACTGGGGATAATGGTCAGTAGTCCCATCCTCGATCTCCACCTCATCGACACCTTGTAGTTCTTCATCTCTGACTATGTCGACTTCAGGAGCATCTTTCACCAATTCATCTGGGTTCAGGCTAAACATCCCGACAAATTGTTCATCTGTCAGATCATGGATGATCTCTCGCTCTTCAGGTGTATAACTGACTGAGAGTTGTACAATCCCTTGCAAATCAAAAATCATTGTCAACTGAGTCTTGATTTGTCGAAGGGGTACCACATCATGCTCATCAACCGGTTTAGTTGAGCCTGTTATAGGAATAAACAAACACATTAAGAGTTAATAGACATTAAGCACATAACACATGATAGTTCAACTTTTGATTTATTAAATTAACATTAATACATAGATTTCAAGATACAAGTCTAATAAATCATTACTTTCATCTTTGGACTGTGTGTCTTGATATTTGGAGCCGGAGGTCGATGCACCTCGGTCTTCGTTCTTCTTGGTCCTTATCCGGCTGAGGAGAAGGTGTTGTCTTTCCTTCAGTAGGAGGTTGATCATCCTTATCATCACTATCCTTGCCCTGTTCTTCATCTGAGACATCTAATGTCTCATCTTCCTCCTCATCATCCTCAGATTCTTCCTCACTGGTGTCATCATCATCATCTCCGTCACCCCCATTCGCTTTGATCTTCAAGGTTTCAGCCTTCCTCCCCTTCAACCTTAGTAAAATCTTCTTATTTTTCCTCTCCAACTCCTCAATTTTTCTAGTGGAGGCCAGCAGCAACTGGTTTTGAGTCTATAAGGCCTCGTGGGCAGATACCAAAGCCCTCTCATTGGCCTCGCTCTTCTCTCTAAGCGCAGCCATCTCTTCAGCTTGTTGGTTCATTTTCTCAACTTGGTGAGCTATCTGCTCAGACTGGGCAGCATTAGCAACCATCAGCTGCTAAATTTGCACAGTTCTCGAATCATTAGCAGCGAGCAGCCTCATCACTAGCCTATTGACATTAGCTAGCTGCTCCTCCATCCCCACTGGTGATCAAAAGAAACCTTGGAAGCTTGGGGTTTGGATAGGTGCGGGATTGGCTTGAGAGGAGGTTTGTTTTGGGGTAGATGTGGTGTATATAGGTGTGGGAGTAGGTGTGGTAGTTGTGGTGGTTGTGGTAGGTGCAGGGATGGGTGTGGGAGTGGTAGTGGTGGTAGTAGTGGGAGTGGTAGTGGTGGTAGTAGTGGGAGTGGTAGTGGTGGTAGTAGTCGGAGTGGCTGTAGCGGTGGTAGACGGTGAAGGTCTAGAAGAACCCCCTAGGATCAATCTAGGACGCTTGCCCTTGGACTTGGCCAATCTCTTCTTCCTCTTTCCCGTCCTAGCCACCTCTTTTCCCTTTGGAGCTGGAGGCTCACGGGTGTATGACAGATCCGTTACCTCAGGATCCTTCCCCTTGGAGCTCTCAGGTCGGGCTCCAACCTCTGTAAGCCGCGAGCAGTAGCAACAACCTTGTTGCCCTCTTGCCTCACAAGCGGCTCCTCCTCTGAATCTTCAGAATCATCCAACTCATCCAGATCAAAATTACCCAGATCCTCCATTTTAGAGAAATCTGGGTGAGCCAAACTCTCACCAGAAGCACCTACCGATGCCTCTCCACCCTATACCTGGCCCGAGGCCTCATCACCACCATGATCACTATCCTCATCGTCATCATCGTCATCATCCTCATCGCTTGAAAACACTACATCCTCTACTTCAGAATCATTGTCATTGTGCCTCCATTTCTTCCCTCTCGAAGCCACATAGTCAGCCCTAGCAAGATGACCAAACAACCTTCAAACAAGAGGCTTTTCTGCCTTGCCCCTATAGACCTTCATCCTTCCCAGCATAGTGTCATCCATAATCTCAAGGTTTACTTCATCAGCTGGACTCTTCGGCAGGTTGGGAAGCTTGCTGTCGAATATCATCTGCAGGAAGCGAGGATACATGTAGAAACCCTCCTTTCCCTTCGCTTCGATTTTTTCAACAACAAAGTTGAAGAACATCCGGGAGAAGCCGAACCTCGTGTTGAGCACCAACGCGACATATGCATGTTGAATCTTGTCGCTGACCTCATCAAATCCTCCTCTTCCTTATGCAATGCACTTCAGTAGCACATGAGCAAGGTACTTGAACTGAGGGCACATGTTGCTCTTGTTCAGTACACCGGCATTTAGATCACCGACGTACTTGATGCGTAGAAAGCACCCTCGAACAACCCTCGGGTGCAGCTTCGTGGGATGATCACCATCATCACCCAGCACCAAAACCCTCCGGAAATCCTCCTCACTAATATCTATATATTGATCCAATATCTTGCTCCGAATCCTGTAGGGCTCTACAGGGCGATCAATAACTGCATTCTCCCAAAACAGCTTCTGATGGGAGCGGTAAGGAATGAAGTGAGTAGATATGGCAGTAAAAATCCTCGATCTAGTGAGAAACTCAATGATCCTAGCAAAATCTGATGCATTCCTTGAGGCTGGGTTCAGGTGGGCACATATGTTGTGCTTAGGGTTTATAACCCATCTGTTAGCTATCTATAAAACACAATAGATAAACATGTCAGATCTAACAAACACAGACAGACAGTTAAACTTTAAAATTTTCACAAGTGTAATTCAACCGTCCGATTGAACCACACGACTGAGCCTAATCGTACGACTGAGTACCCGACTTAGTTAAGTCGTGTGTCAAGTCATACGATTGAGCCAATCGGACGACTGTATTGACAATTGGTTCAACCGTGCGATTGAATCATGCATATCACTCACTCGTACGATTGAAGTTCATCAGGGTGTCCAGTCGCACACTGACAGACCGCGTCTTGTAATTTTGAACATTTTGCAAATCAACATCATTGGCCTTGAAATTTTGATCCATAGAAGCGTATTTACATCTTAAACACCATTGACATGATTAATTTAACTTTAATGGCCGTTTAGGTGTTTATTTTAAGAGATTTCAGTTCGAGACTCTTTATTGTATCGTACGATCGATTTTCGACCAAAAGGGACATGATTCCAGCGAATATATACCTACAAATGGTACGGAAATGATCAGCAAACACAAGTACACAAGAATATCGAAGGAAAAATTAAGCAAGGGGTGTTAGCAATTTCGGGATTCGAACGTGAGTCAGGTATGCGATTAGGGTTTGCGACCGACTCGCCACCCTTTTATGCCCGCTGTGATTTCAAGCATATGTATGGACTCATACGCATGTTTCATACATGCGACTGAGGTTCAGTCATACGCAAGAGTAATACGCATTCACATACGTGCGGTTGAAGTTCACCGACCCAGCCAATCGTACGATTGATCCATACTCATGAATCCAATCGTGCGATTGAGGGTCATTGACCCTGACATTCATACAATTTTTCCATACTGATGTACCAATCATGCGAATGAGCTCCACTAATCTTGTCAGTCGTACGATTTGTCCATTCTTATGATCCAATCATACGTTTGGGCCATACTCATCCTTCATTCATGCGACTGAACCATACTTGTGGTTCAGTCGTACGAATGGTCCATACTTATGAGTTTGACATTTTCAATCTGAGTTAAAATCTCAGTTAAATTAGATAAACATTAAGGAACATTTGATCATCTCAGACATGATCCATTTATCCACCTAATCACCTCAGACGTGATCCATTTATCCACCCGATCACCTCAGACGTGATCCATTTATCTTTTTCAGAAACAAGTGATTCAAGATTTACGTTAAGTTCATTTTGTGACATTCACAGAGATGAATCTCGTAGCACAGTCGGACACTGACACACTATACATAAAACTTGAAAAACTAGAAAACTAAACTAAGTAACAAAAATAAACATGTTTTTGTGATTTTGTTAGGGTAGGGTTTAAAA
>BJCO01467785.1:0-10037 GCA_018326465.1 Flaveria floridana | reverse complement strand
AACCACGTTAAATCTCGCGTGTTCATCTCTGTTATTATTTTCTCTCGCAGTTTGATTGTGTTTGTGTGTCGATCTAAACCCGAATCCCTAACACCATGTTTATGGGGACTGTTTTCTGATTTATTCTACTCCAAAATTGATGTATTATCATATGCTTCCATAGTTGAATACTGTGTGGCATACTGGCATGCCATGCATTACAGACTGTCTTGCTTTAAGTTGGTGCAACGCTTGGCCATGTTTACCATGGTAATGTCTTTTAGTTGGTATGTGTCAACATCAAATTACCTAACTCTCTAGTTTGGTGTTTCGTGAGGTTTTCTCTCATCTTTTTCATGATTGGATGTAAATGTGTCAAATACCTATTCTGTTTTTTTGTCTAGCCAACATTGTTGGTCGAGAATTTTGTGGGATTGTATGAATATGATCCTCCTGTTCTTTGAGATGACCAAAAGGGGAAGATGGATAGAGGAAGAATCTACAAGTTTTTTGGTGCATTTAGATTACCAAAAATGAAGATGAATATAGAGATGTTCAATGTTTATTTGGAAATAACTTGCATCATTTTGCAAATGATTTGTGCCATCCTCTAAGCAAAATTGGTTTTTCAAATATGAAAAGCAAATTATTTATTCTATTTGCTTTTAGGAAAAAGAAAAAAAGGGGGATGGGGTAGTTCTAGTTTTGAGGTATCAGGTCCTCTTTTACTGTAAATATTTGTCTCTAAGTTATTGAAATGAGCACACTCATTCATATATGTTATGGTATACTTTAAAGATTAATACATGCTGCCTCCCAAAAGCAGGTTGAATTTTGTAATTTGTCAGTATTCTTTTTTTATTTTTTCAGTAATCGGGGCCCATCAGATTGCTTTGTATGAATCCTTCTCATTCTTGCGTGTCATGTATTAATCGTGATCTTTCTTATCAAACACATTATCACATTTTTCATCGTGAACTATGCACCCTTCAGTTTTTTTTAATTGCTTATTGCTTTCCAACATTTAACTGCCACCTTGCTAAGTAAGTTCTATATTATTTTGTGTCTGTACTTATTTATCATTTCATTTTTTCACTTTCAAGTTCTGGATAAATAGGTGGAGCCGCTAAGAAGACCCATTGCTAAACTTTTTTATATATAATCAGGAGATCAACATTGTTATCCGCTGGTCTTAGATTATTGCGCTCTTTTATGACAAATTTCTCAACTTTTCAGCCATGAAGAAGCAAAAACAGGTTGAGAAGGTAGACTGGTTAAGTTATGTGCTTGATGATGAAAAAAAATGTGCAATCCCTATAGGACCGCGGTTTCAGGCTGATGTGGCAGAGTGGAATGGCCCACCTCAAAGGAAATACCCTCACAAACCTCTTGACTCTTCAAAGTGGCTAGGCACTGTAATCTGGTCAAACAAAGATACGACCACACCAGAAACGGAAAGGGATGTGATTGGGAGAGGGCGACCTGACCATTGTGATTGCTACAACCCTGGATCCATCCTATGTGTCAAGCGCCACATCAATGAGAAAACCACACATCTTCAGAAAGATCTGGGACCTGCTTTCCAAAAATGGAAGTTTGACGAGATGGGAGAAGTAGTTGCAAACTCATGGAAGCAGTCAGAGCAGCAGAAGTTTGCACGTATTTTGAAAAAGAAACTGGAATCAGAAGGTAATGATTTTATAAAACTTGCACTGCAAAGTTTTCCATTAAAGTCGCTTAAAAACATAGTCAGCTATTACTTTAACGCATACCTTCCTAGACACCTAAGCGTAAAAACCAGGTCAGGATGTACATCAGTTGACACAGACGGTGAAGAAGAGAACATGACCTCTTCTTCCAGAGGGTCACAAAAGAGGGCGCGGGTTGATGGTGTGGGGCCCACTTCTAAAAGTTTGAAGGTCGGTTACTTAACGGGGCGAAGATGACTCGGCATCAGGAGTCCTTTTTTGTGAACTCAGAAATTTTGAATGCTCATATCAGCATTTTAAGTTCAGTTCTGGTCAGTTATGTTTCTCTTCCTTCTCTTGTTTCCTTTATGTATTCCCCCAACTAAAATTTTATAGGGGAATCCATATACAAGCAGTTTTCCCTAATGTCCACATCCAGCTTCAGTCTTGCTTGTTATATATCCAATGATAATGGTAATAGATCTGTTTTAAAAGTTCATAGGTAAGGTTGGGAAATCTTATTCTTGTACTTGGATAGTAAAATTATGTCTGATACCTGGCCTTACACTTTTTTGGGTACCTTTTACTCATTACCCATCGGATTTGTGAGTATACATGCGGGTATCAGGTGTGGCCGGTATGGCCACTTATGGTTTAATGTGGTTAAAACTTATTTGTTGGGATGCTTATTGCCTGCAACCCAATCTTAAACTCACTTCAAAAACTAACTTGAAATCTCCGACGACTTCAATAGTATGTTTTGGGTGGATAATTGACACAAATCTAGACCTTTTAATTCTAATTTTTCTGCTTCTCTCATATTAAATCTTTCATATTAAATAATTACATTGATTACTAGTAATATTATTTAATTCTTTTTTAGATTAAAAGTAGTTTTTTAATAAATTAAGAAAGAGTTCTTTTTGTAAATGTAGTTTCTAAAAGAATATTTTGTTTACGAAATAAGATTTTTTCTAAGATCTCAAAGTTAAAAGAACGGAAACGAGTCTCGAGGCGTTGTCTCTACGCCTCACGAGGCGTAAGCCTTGAGGCGAAACGAGGCGTATACCCGAGGCGGAAATAATAAATAAATAAATAAATTATATATGTTATAAAAATAAAATAATAAAACATCAAACAAAGCATATTCTTAAGCAAATTTATCATCAAATTTAAAAGTCATCACACATAACATATCACAAAGTCTAAAACATAAAATAGAGACGAAACTAAGCAAACATTAACTTCAAACAACATAAAAGGCATCACTTTCTAACTCGTTATCCTCACAACCATCTTCTTCTACCTGATTCGTTTCACCATTCTCATCCTCATCCTCATCCTCGTCAATCAAATCTATTTGAACGCTTTTTCTTTTCCTAGATGACGAACTTCCACCTGCATTGCTACTTACCTCCCCAAATGCT
Source organism: Flaveria floridana (assembly GCA_018326465.1). Lineage (NCBI taxonomy): Eukaryota > Viridiplantae > Streptophyta > Magnoliopsida > Asterales > Asteraceae > Flaveria > Flaveria floridana. The sequence continues at coordinate 6,943 of BJCO01467785.1, read as the reverse complement.
CCGGCACCTCCGTCCACACCTGCATCGTCACCTCCTATTTCCTCTTCATCGGCATCAACTGGGTCAGCTAAGCACTCATCATCAGACAACATATCTTCAACAACCAACGGATCATCTTCTTTTAAAGTAGTCTTCAAGAATTTCTGCCTCAACTTTTTATTGTACATAATGTAGACCAAGTTCATTCTTTCGGTTGTCAACCGATATCGGCTCTTTGTATGGACTTGATTAAAAGTACTCCAATTATGTTCACAAGCCGAAGCGGAACACGTAAGACCCAAAACTTTTATTGCAAAAGCCTTGAGTTCGGGAGTCTCATCTCCATATTCGCCCCACCATTTAACTATATATGTTTATAAAAAATTAGTGAATGATTTAATTTATATAAAATACAAACTATAATAAAAAATATCAACTAATAATTTACCTGGTGGACGTGTCTGATTTGTCGCCAAAGAACCTCCATATCCAAATAATCCCCTTTTTTTCTTTATACGTGGGATATACTGGGTTTGTTTGTTTGTTTGTTTTCTTTATACGTGATTAGTTGATCTTCGATCTTCAAATAAACACTAGGATCTTTACAGAGTCTATCCATAACATCATATAATCCTCGCTTGATCTTTGGATGCTCAAAAACATTGGGACTCCATCTATATTGTGGATTTAAGTAGTAGGCAGCCGCATGTAAATCACAATGCATTTGGAACTCCCATCTTTTATCAATGATGTCTCGTATCTCTTTATAAGAAGAGATATTGTTATTCAAGTTCTTTACTATTTTTTCTTTACAATTATCCATCGCTCCATAAATAAATCCCATGGCTGGTGTCTGCTCTCCATCAACAATTCTTAAAACTTCGAACAAGTGGCATTGTGGTTTTAATGGAATAAACCACACTAGGCCAAAAACTTCTCTCATCCATGATTATTTTTTTAACCTCTTTTCCATCAGCTTTCTTAGCCCAAACACATGTCCCTCATTCGGTTGAAACAAACATTTGTTGTAAAGCGTCTTTCGATTCATAAATACTTTGTATCGTCAAAAATGCTGTGGCGAATCTTGTGGCAACTGGTGGAAGATCTTTCTTTAAAATCTTTCGGGCTAAACTCAAAACCCATTGATGGTTATAGATAAAATTGCTAACTTTTTTTGCTTTAAGCAAAGCACTTTTATGTTGCATCAAATTACTGATATCTAAAAGCATCAAATCAATGCAATGAGCGGCACACGAGGTCCAATACAAGCTTTTTCTCTTCTCCATTAACAACGTTCCAGCAGCTTTGTATGCACTAGCATTGTCGGTCACCACTTGAACTACAATATGTTCACTGATCTCTTCAACTACTTCATCAAGCAACTCGAATATTTTTCAGCATTTTTTATACAATCTGATGCATCAACCGTTCTAAAAAAAGTACCATATTGATTGTTGACCAAAAAATTAATCAAACTTCTATTTCTCATGTCTGACCAACCATATGATAACAAAGAAACCCCGGTGGTCTTCCATGTAGCTTTTATGTCCTCCACCATTGTAGTGGTCATGTTAACTTCTTCCTTAAAGATCCAAGTCCTTAACTCATGCATGGTAGGGGGCTTCAATCCTCGACAGAAGTTCCCAACTGAACGTAGCATACTAGTAAATGATGGACTAGTTGCTACGTTAAACGGTATTCCATTCTAAAAAAATCTTCCAATATCCAAACAAACTCTGTTTCGATGCTCTTTTGCACTCGCTGGTGTCATTTTTTTGGTTGGGAGTGATTCTTCTTCGCTATCTTTCGCACCCCCCACAAACCGATCCATTGGCCCCCTAACACCCCTAGAGGTAGCACATGGATCAACACTTCCCGCACTGCTATAATATGCCTCACTTCCCACATTTTCTTCAAAGTTTTGTTGGGAGCAAACTTTGCATCCTGAAATTGCCTCAAATAATGCTTCATTTCATCATGTACTTTAGGGGGGGGGGGTACATTGGCATAAGGCATGACATCTTTATGTGTGCTAGCAAAATGATCCTTCATTTTTTTCACTCCTTTAATAACTTTACTACAAAATTTGCACTTTAGATACTTGTAACCCTTTTTGCCACCTTGCGGAGGTACCTCAATTTCTTCCCCGTACTTCCAAGCCGGATCTTTCCTTGCACCTTTACAAGCCATCGTAAAAAAACTATGTACATAAAAAAACAAAAGTTCAACATGAGTACACTTAAACCAATATACACAATGTACACACTAATTCTAGTATATACACATTCACAATTCACAAATATACTATATAAAGTATAAACCGCCTCGACCGCCTTACGTTTTGCCTCAACACATGAGGCGTACGTATCATCTTATACATGTGAAGCGCCGCCTCATATGCGTTTTTGGTCCGCTTCGCCTCGAGGTGCGCCTCGAGGCGTACGCCTCAAACGATTTTTAAAACCATGGGTATCAGGTGTGGCAGGTATGGCCACTTATGGCTTTATGTGGTTAAAACTTATTTGTTGGGATGCTTATTGCCTGAAACCAATCTTAAACTCACTTCAAAAACTAACTTGAAATTTCCGACGACTTCAATAGTATGTTTTGGGTGGATACTTGACATAATTCTAGACCTTTTAATTCTAATTTTTCTGTTTCTCTCATATTAAATCTTTCATATTAAATAATTACATTGATTACTAATAATATTATTCAATTCTTTTTTAGATTAAAAGTAGTTTTTTAATAAATTAAGAAAGAAGTCTCTTTATAAATGTAATTTCTAAAAGAATATTTTGTTTACAAAATAAGAATTTTTTTCTAAGACCTCAAATTTTTTTAGAAATATGAAATATTTTAAAATTGGTGTATTAAAAAATTTGTTTTTTATTAACCATATAATTATAATTAAAATTTAGAATTATAATAAGAAAGTTTTAAAAATATCATATTTCTTTTAAAATGGTTTGTTTTTGACAAAATGTTTTATATTTTTTTGAAAAAAAAAATTAAAAACAAAAGTTTGATAAATATCATTGTTTTATTACTTATTATCTTTGCTTATACGTAATTTTGATCATATCTTATCTCAAAAATTTATTTTATAATTAATAATTTTTGTAACTGACTATTTAATATTTTATTTATCCAACCCGTGTAATACATGAGGTAGTACCTTAGTATATTAATTTATCCGGTGTATATTAATATATCCGGTGTGGGTACTCGTAAACAACCTGTGTGTTGATCTCATAACATTTTAAACCTAATTTCATACCACGGTTCACACATGTATATTGAATTGTTCAAATAGTTTGAAGGTTGAAGGTTGAAGGTTGAAGCTTACTAGAAAAAATCTTGGAAATAACATGCTTGAAATCAAATAAGCTGTAAACCAGCCCGCCCCTGACCCTAACTCGGCTTGGTTTGACCTGTTTGGCTCGTTTAACTTGAGCCTAACTTTTAGTTTTTTTATATTGTAGCCTATTCGGTCTTTCTTACTTTACATTCTTAACTTACATATTACAGTCAGAGCGTCCTACTCCAAATATTACAACACAAATGCCAACTGCTAGGGTTGCATTACAAAATTCCCAAACTACTTGAATCAATTTAACCAATAACTAACTGTCACCTTATTTTTACTTAAATCTACACAAAACTACTTTGGTAGGAGCATTACCAACCACCCAAATTTTTTTTAACTAAAAACAAAATACATAAAACAACCAAAAAAAGAGTAAATTAAAATACATTTAAATTACTCTAGAAGTCACAATGTCATACCCATTGGTTTGTTATGTCCTATTTTTATTAAAGAATTTTTGCAACATTGGTCTGATCATGTAGTCTTTGTGAACATTTTCAAATCCCGATCCATACGCTCCTCCTGTATAGATTCGCTTTACTTGTCCACCAAACTCATAATCTTTACATCCTTTTTCTTTCTCGTGTCCACAGTTTGTTTTAGAAAATCTTCCTTAAATGATGTGTACTAAGCAACGACGCCATATCATTTATGCTCAGACTTGACAAATTACTTTCCTTTTCTTTTGGCCTAGTAGGCATTGAGTCTTCGTTTAGGTTGGGGATTTACCTATTAAATGCATCATTAGAACTTGTGTAGTTGCAGGAATCTAGTGACTTCCTTTTGCCATACCCCCAAACTACTTAACATGAATCTATGTGGGTAAAACAAGTCTCATGTTTTTTGTTGTTGATCTTTTTAACACTTTCTTCATCATATCAATGTTGAAGCATCCGCTACGAGCCAGTAGCTCATAGGTGTTCCTATATAGTTTTATAAAAATAATAAAAAATATAATCCTAATAAAAAGTCTACCATTTTGAATATAGTTAGTCAGTGCTTAGGTTGCTTCCACCAACATGATGCTTGTAGTGATCAAGAAATCGAATCTAAAACCCCTCGTGTTTTTGTTGATCACCAAGTATTGGGTTGGCTGAAATAAGAACCCAAGCCTTGCACAAAGTAGCTATTTGTTCATTTGTCTAAACAATCGGGGTCGCGTTAAATTTGAACATTCCTTTCTTCTCGGGTTGTTTCTCTTCGTCTTTTCCATCTTGTTGTTCTTCAATCTCAACCTCAAGTGTTGTTTCTTCATCTTCTTCATCGACTTCATCATCATAATTAGGAGTTGGCGTTCTTTATTGCGGGATGGGTTACGGAAAGGTCGGTTTTAGTAACAGGATGTAAATGGGTCTAAGTTGTGTTCTTTTAGTCTTGGATAAACAAATTGACCAGGTTCAACTTGAACAATCATGTTCGGTCCTTGATATTAGGGGGGGGGGGGTAATATTTTGGATATTGAAATTAGGGTTTTATCAATTGTTGCCTCGGAGTTATGCTTGAACCGTCTCTTAAAACTTTTTTGCAACTTATAAAATTTTTTGAGTCCATTGTTTTTTTAAAAGGAAATATGGGTTAATTTTGGTGTGAAATATGTATAAAATGTTAATATAATAGGTTTAAAAAAGAGAAATGAATGCAATTTTTTTAAAAAGGCTTCTTTAACGGTCAAGTGCCCTTCAACAGTCACATTTGCAAAATTGAGTTTGGCTTGTACAAACCAAAATGCCCACCCGGAACCACCAACCCAAGGTGTCACACCCTCAATTTCGACAAATGGGGTAATACTGTTAGACGCGTGACATATCAGGATCTCAGCCACTAGTTACACCAAACGACACAACAGTTACTAAAATAATTGCTCATCTATATTAAAGTTTCCCAACATCAGAGTTAAATACGAAAACATGAAAGTAAATGCGGAAGCGTATTAGTTTGTAATTTCAAATGGCGCAAACACACGCAAAACCAATAAAGTATAAGTTGATAAAAATGAAAATGTATTGAGTTGACTTAGACAACGATGAATGCAACGTGAGATGATCCTATCGTGCATGCCTTAAGAACCTGAAAGAAACATGCTTAAGTGTCAACACGAGGTTGGTGAGTTCACAAGTTTTGATAAATTAAATATAATGTAAGCAGATACAGTAAACAAAGTAATATCAGTAGATAGCTAGTATACTTAACAAGTTACTAAGTGTATGAAGTTCGCAAACGAAGCTGACAATGTAAATGAAGGCTTCAGCTATGAATACCAGGTCACAACAACATAAATTAGGTCAATTAAACACTTGCTTGACGTGCAGTCGTGCTAGCGTGATTAGCCAGGGTGGGTTTGTCAAACTCAGTAGATCTACTCAGAATTATCTCGCTATCATACGTATATTAACGGTTCGAGTATGAGGGCTTAAGTATGGTATAACACTACTAAACAGGTGACATTATAGTAATACCGATCAATGAAAATACGTTTAGAGCACAAGTTTCTTTCACCCCAAAGAAATAGAAAAAGTGTGGCTGAGTACTCATCTTGAAAGCACAATAAGGTAATGCAAGAACAAAAGATTTGGTTTCCGATTAACCTGAATTTACATTTAATATATTAATTATTAAATATTAACATAAGTATCGTATGGTTTCGCGAACATGGCTCGGTTATGGTGTCGGTTATCAATATTTTCCGATTCTCAAACAAGGGCATCCACTAATTCACACAAGCATAGATCTTAATCATTCATACATACTCCGGCTCATACATAAAAATACTCTTAATATATATTTTCTATTGTAAGACTTTTTACTATAAAAATCGTACGTCTAGTAACACACAACCCACATGAAATAAAATACACAAACCCAATGCAATTGGTTCATATATAAACCACGCACCATAATACTTAATGATCCAAACTGAACACATTTATAGTAATATATACATATATATACATATATACATACATATATATACATATATACATACATATATATACACATATACATACATACATACGTACATACATACATACATACATATATATATATACACACATACATATATATACAGACATACATATATATATATACATACATACACATATATACACATATGTATATGTATGTATACATATATATATATATATGTATATATGTATATATGTATATGTATATATATGTATGTATATATATGTATATATCTATATATATGTATATAGGATCAGGATCATTACAGAACCATTTTTTATTTTCAGAACCAAAAGAACCACTGATTTACATAAATGTAAATTATAAACTATTGATTTACATAAATGTAAATTAAACCTGATGATATTTAGTTGTTTTTTAATAGTTTATTGTTCATGTCTGATATACACATGTAAAATAGGTCAAGTATTACCAGACTTAATATACATTTATGTAAATCAATGGTTCTGTAGTTCTGAAAATAAAAAGTAGTTCTGTAATGATCCTAACCCTATGTATATATATGTATATATATATGTATATGTATGTATACACATATATATATATATGTATGTATATGTATATGTATATATGTATATATATGTATACATATATATATATATGTATAAA
>BJCO01467753.1:0-14391 GCA_018326465.1 Flaveria floridana | reverse complement strand
TGTGTCCGTCGCTTGTCGAATAGTCTAGGCTTAATGTAATACACCTGATATGTTGTAAACACATGAAACTAGGTCATTCGCAGGGGCATATGCGAATGAGACTCAGTCATACGACTGAGCCATGCAAATGGACCAGTCGTGCGACTGAGAGATGCGATTAGGCCAGTCGTACGATTGAACCAAACGCATGGCCCAATCATACGAATGGGCCCAGTCGCATCTGATATGGGCCGAGGCCTATAAATACCAGTTTCATTGTGTAGAGAGATTAAGGTTTGTGCCCTGGGCCTAGGTGCTGCTGAATGAGAGGGGAGATCATGCTCGATCTCCCCTTACCAAGAGTCTTGATTCTTATGTTGTAACGAGCTTGTAATCATTAGGTTTTATCAATGAAACCAATTTTTGATAGTTCGTGTTATCGATTTGACTTTTGGTTTTGGTTGTTTATCCTTCCGTCAAGAACATGCTCGGATGTTTACCGATCCAGCGACTTCAAATATACGATCATGAATGGTGTAGTACCCAAAGGTGTTTTGTAGGCGGTTCTAAACGCCCATAGTGCATCATCTAACTTGTCGGACCAATCCTTCCGACTAATCCCCACGGTTTTTTCAAGGATTCTCTTAACTCCTCGGTTGGCATTCTCCACTTGACCGCTAGTTTGTGAATGGTAAGCGGTGGATAAACGATGAGTGACACCGTAGTGTTCTAATGACTTTTCCATAATATCATTACAGAAATGCGTGCCACGGTCACTTATAAGAGCTTTAGGAGTGCCAAACTATCACACCCCCGCTAAGAGCGGAAACACGGGGATGTAACGAGACGGGATCGTCATAACACATTGTAATCAATAGAGATGCAAAATAGATATGTATAAAATAAATGGCGTGTCATGACGACACCCGACACAAGGGAGACTTGTGTCGTGTCTAGTCAATAACCACGATAACATAGCCATAAATATTAATATTGTAATAAAATTCCCACAACCCTGGAACAAGTATCCAAAAGTACAATAGTGTGTAATCAGACCAACAATGTCAAGTAATGTATGTCAAGTATTGTATAGTCTCAAAAATACATCCTAGAGTTTCCACTAAGGCCGCACTCCTAGGATCTTCAGTTAATTGTATCACCTGAAAAGATATGCTCAAAATGGTCAACATAATTGTTGGTGAGTTCACAGGTTTAATAGTAAACAAAATTGATGCTGTGTAATAGTTTTGCGGAACATCGTAATTACAGTTATAAGTAAGCAAAATCACATGACAACATGAGTATCACAACCAAACCTATGACATACACACAGATATTATCGAAATATATTCACCCTAGGGCCCGTTCCTGGCCACTGTTGGTACCAACTAGTATACCAACAAACGAGGGTGGGGTTGTCGACCCAATAGTAATACCAATACCTATTCGTCGGTTCCAACACCAGAATTAAATGGTTGTGAATCAAGTACCACACGGCAAACTCATGCATGTATCAGATAAAGACTTACAAAACAGTAACATGATAATTCCAAGAATATGAGTTATACAGCATGAAAAGGGTGAGCATACTTTTCCCCCAAGTTTGTAAATAATTGAAGTAATAAATCACATAAAAAGGGGCTACGAAACTCACTTGATTGATAGTAGAAGCAGATGAACAAAGGTTTCAAAGGATGAAGCAACAATCATTCAAACACCTATTATTAATTATTGTTAAGTATTAAAGATAAGCTTAAAGAGAATAGATGCGTTCAGTCGGTTCGGGTTGGATCGGTCACACGACACACACTCATACAAGCAGGCATAAACATAAGATCTTATATAGTTCCATGTACTAGGAATCGTCACCATTGATGATGATATTAGTGTAAGAGTTTCATTGTTACTAGAGGTGTACTTAGTATGATAGCATGGTTATGTTGATAAAAGTGATAAGGATATTAGTAGTTGCTAATATTAGTCTTGATAATTGTAAAAATGTTAACATTGATTATATTTGTGATAATATTAGTAATAATCATAGGTCTAACGTTAATAATGTCATTAGCAATGGTAACCGTATCAATGTTACTTTAGCATTACACGACCTACACACACTACAAACCAAATTGCACTCACACACATATAATCTTCAGTCGCACGACTCAACATCCATTCGCACGAATCAACCTTCATTCGTACGGATCAACCTTATTTCGTACGGATCAACCTTCATTTGTACGGATCAACCTTCATTCGTACGAATCGCCATTCAGTCGCGCGACACTGCACTCATTCGCACACACATGTCCAGTCGTACGCACACATTTTCATGGCAAAACATTCATACGCATACACCCTCATTCGCACGACACAACGTTCATTCGCACGCTCACTCATTCGCATGACTCACACTCAATCGCACGCATACTTCTAATCGCACATGCTCATTCGTACGAAACATACTCAATCGTACACCTACATTCAATCGCACACACTCATTCGTACGAAGCAGACCCAATCGCACTCACACATTCAATCGCATAGACAGAACACAGATGCATACGCAGGTCACAGAGGTGTTGGAGTGCTCACAGCAGCCTTCGGCCGAAAGGCTCTCGACATGTTTTAGAAATTGATTTCCACAACGCACTGTGACCACTCGAGTAGCACCACAACGCACTCAGGAGTTGATTTCCAACATGTTTTAGAAATTGATGCACCCGAAAGGCTCTCGACAGTGCTCGCTCGCTCACCCAAAACACCCGAACCGCCGCAAGAAAAGAGGAATAAGGTGAAATAGGAGGCGACGGTGGTCGTCTACCTGCGTGGTGTCGATTTGGAGCGCCCTGTGGTGGCGATTTGCCGGAGAAAACAACGAAAGGGAGTCGGAGACAGGGAGGGGGCGAATGGTGGTTGTAGGGTTTGGATAAAGGGTAATGGCTGGGAAGGGGCTTTTATACCCATTTTAATTTTGTAGAATTGACATTCTAGTCCCTGGACTTCCAAGGCCTTAATTCTTTAAGTTTGATAAATTACGATTTGGACCCTGAACTTGTTACTTATGTTAGTAATAGTATGTTAAGAATAGGGTTTTACAACATCAATGATAATAATTTTACTAATAATAATACTAATAATAAATTTGTTATTAGTAATCACCTTAATTATATTATTGATGTTAATGATAGTAATAATAATAATACTAATAATACTACTAATAATAGTTTTAGTAACAATAATAGCATTAATAATAATAATGATAATAGTAATTATGGGACTAATAATAATATATAACTTTAGTATTTATAATGAAAATAGTAATAGTATTCATAATAATAATGATAGTAATGGTAATATTAGTAATAATGTTAGTAATATTAATAGTAGCATAACCTTTACATATTAGTATCTTCTTAATTACTTGAGGAAAAGAGGGAACTATGTTGGGTAAGGTTTTATTAGGTTTTTAATATTTAAGTATTTATGCACACTTAGGATAATACACATAATTAAGGAAGCAGAACTTGAAACTAAAGCATTTGATTATGAACTAAGATTGAATATTCGAGAAGGCTAACAAATACTACGTTAATTGACAGACCTTTTGGTAACGGATGTCACAGTATCCCCCAGTTGAGAGAATTTCGTCCCGAAATTCAGCTGGAGTTAGGTCCAGGAGTATCATCCACGAACAAATGTGGGTACTTGAGTTTTATATGGTCTTCCCGTTCCCATGTGAATTCTGGTCCTCGTTTAGAGTTCCATCTCACTCGAACAATTGGTATCTTGCTGCGCCTTAATCGTTTAATCTTTCAATCCATGATCTCTATGGGTTCTTCGATAAAATGAAGCTTTTCATTAATCTTGATTACTTCAATTGGTACATGAAGGGATTCATTCGCCAAGCACTTCTTGAGGTTCGATACGTGGAACGTATTGTGTACATCACTGAGTTCTGGTGGTAACCTTAATCGGTATGCCACCAGACCAATTATTTCTATGATCTCGAATGGTCCTACGTATCTTGGGGCTAACTTCCCTTTCTTTCTGAACCGTACAATCTCTTTCCAGGGAGAGACTTTAAGTAGAACGCGATCTCCCACGTTGAATTCCATAGGTTTCCGACGGTTGTCGGCGTAGCTCTTTTGACGATCTCTGGCTACTTTTAGTCTGTCTTTGATCTGGAAGATCTTGTTGGTTGTTTCCTGGATGATCTCTGGGCCTGTCAACTGGCTCTCACCAACCTCTACCCAACAAACTGGAGACCTACATTTTCTTCCATAACAGGGCTTCAAACGGAGCACACCCAATGCTCGTATGGTAGCTGTTGTTGTAAAAGAATTCAATCAACGGTAGACGGGTGTCCCAGCTACCACTAAAGTTTATTACACAAGCCCTAAGCATATCTTCCAATGTTTGTATCGTTCATTCACTTTGACCATCCGTTTGCGGGTGATAGGCGGTACTCAAATCTAATCGAGTGCCCATCGCATTCTGTAGTGTCTGCCAAAACCACGATGTAAATCGGCTATCACGGTCGGATATGATTGAACCGACACTCCATGCCTTGTTACAACCTCGTTTATGTACAATCTCGCCAACTTATCCATTTTGTAATCCTCTTGAATCGGCAAGAAATGAGCAGACTTTGTCATACGGTCCACTATAACCCATATCGAATCGTGCCCACTACTCGTTCTAGGAACTTTGGTAATAAAATCCATAGCTATGTTTTCCCATTTCTATTTGGGAATTTCCAGTTGCTATAGTAATCCTGATGGTTTCTGGTGTTTAGCTTTAACATTCGAGCACGTAAAGCATCAGCTTACATACATACAATGTCTTTCTTCATGCCTGGCCACCAATACAGTTCTTTGAGATCATGGTACATTTTGTATGCACCAGGGTGAACAGAATACCTTGACTTATGTGCTTCGTCCATAACGAAGGTACGTACGTCTCCCCATTTGGGTACCCATATGCGATCCACAAAATACTATAAGCCATCTCCCTTGTAACTCATTTGCTTATCCAAACCTCGAAATTCTTCTCCTGTAACGTTCTCTTCTTTCAGCGTTTCACCTTGTGCTATTAGGATATGAGCTTTCAGGCTCGTTTGAATAGTCAATCCTAATGCTCGAGCACGTAGCGGCTTCATGCGTTCCTTGCGACTTAAGGCATCAGCCACCACTTTTGCTTTCCCCGGATGATATCGGATTTCACAGTCGTAGTCACTAAGGAGTTATACCCATCGTCGCTAGCGCATATTAAGTTCCTTTTGATCCAGGATATGCTGGAGGCTCTTATGATCCGTGTAAATGATGCACTTAGTTCCATACAGGTAATGACTCCATATCTTAAGTGCAAATACCACAGCGCCCAACTCCAGGTCATGAGTCCTATAGTTCTTTTCATGCACTTTAATCTGTTGCGAGGCGTAGGCAATTACCTTATCCCTTTGCATTAGCACACATCCTATTCCTTGATGTGAAGCATCGTAGTACACCACAAAATCATTAGATCCGTCCGGAAGGGACAATATCGGCACATTGCACAATTTCTTCTTCAATGTTTGGAATGCTTCTTCTTGTGCACGTCCCCAATCAAATTTCTTGTCTTTCTGCGTCAACAGAGTCAACGGTTGTGCGATTTTTGAGAAGTTTGCGATGAAATGTCGATAGTATCCAGCCAAACCTAAGAATTGCCATATTTCTGAAGGTGTCTGTGGTGCTTCCCATTTCTTTACTGCTTCGATCTTTCCAGGATCTACGTGAATTCCATTCTCGTTCACCACGTGTCCTAGAAATTTCACTTCTCGTAGCCAAAACTCGCACTTTGAGAACTTGGCAAAAAGTTTCTCTTCTTGTAATAGACTCAACATTGCCTGAAGATGTTCCTCATGATCCTCTTTCGATCGGGAGTAGATAAGTATATCGTCTATGCATACGATGACGAACTTATCCAAATAAGGTTTACACACTCGATTCATCAGGTCCATGAATGCAGCTGGAGCGTTAGTCAGTCTGAACGGCATGACTAAGAACTCATAGTGCCCATATCGAGTTCTAAATGATGTTTTTGGTATGTCATCCTCGAAAACCCTTAGCTGATGATATCCCGAACGAAGGTCGATCTTGGAGAAATATGAGTCTCCTTGCAACTGATCGAACAGATCGTCGATCCTGGGAAGAGGATATCGATTTTTCACAGTCAGCTTATTTAGTTCACGGTAGTCGATGCACATGCGAAACGATCCATCTTTCTTTTTGACGAATAATATCGGTGCTCCCCATGGTGAGTGACTCGGCCGAATAAAACCCTTTTCCAGTAGTTCCTGCAATTGACTAGATAGCTCTTGCATTTCTGATGGTGCCAACCGATATGGCTTCTTTGCTAGCGGTGTGGCTCCCGAAACCAAGTCTATACAAAATTCCGCTTGTCGAGGTGGGGGCAGGCCGGACAAGTCATCAGGGAATACATCCGGGTAATCCCGTGCTACAGGAATGTCTACCAACTTCCTCTCCTCTTCCTTCTTTTCTACTACGTGGGCCAGAAACGCGTAACACTGCTTTCGTAAACATCGACGCGTCTTCATGCAGGAGATGAGCTTTAGGGTTCTCCCTGATCGTTCTCCCTGAATCATGAGCACCTCCCCGTCTGGCATGGAGATTCGTACTACTTTTTCCCGACATACAATCTCTGCTTCGTGCTTTGACAACCAATCCATCCCCACGACTACGTCGAAACTCCCTAACTCAAAAGGTATCAAATCTATTTCAAAGGCATGGTTTTCCAATATTATCGAGCATTTTCTAATAATCTCATCAGCCTGTACAATTCTACCGTTGGCCATTTCTACGGAGTAGCTAGTTTCTAACCTACTAGGGTTCAAGTCGAGCATATGAGCAAATTCAGAAGATATAAAGCTATTGTCTGCTCTAGTATCAAACAATATAGATGCAAAATGGTGATTGAGCAAGTACGTACCCGTAACGACATTCGGGTCCTGACGGGCGTCATTTGCTCCGATGACGAACGCATGTCCTCGGGCAGCATTTCCTTGATTTCCCTGACCTTGATTACTGGCTATGTCCATCACTTATGGTTGATTGTTTCCTTGTTGACCCGGCGCCTGATTCAATCTGGGGCACATGTACCGGTAGTGATCAGGGCTTCCATACTCATAGCAAACCCTAGCGTTCCCTGGGGGGTTAATCGCATTAACCGGCGCAACCAGATTCGGCACCACTCTGCAGTCCCTCGCCAGATGCCCCGGGCGTCTGCAGTTTACACAAACCCGATACGGCATTGCTTGGGGGTGATGAAAGTTGCACCTGTTACACTTAGGGTGCGGCCCGACGTATTCCTTCCTACCCTGAGCCACTGCCACAAAATTCCTGGTTGTCTTGGCCCGTTTGTCAAATTTCCCGGTACTCGACCTTCTCGCTTCTCCAACCTCCTTTCTCTTCTCTACTCCTTTCCCCAAAACCCCAGTTCTCACCATCTCATCTGTTAAAGTACCGGCCTTCAGAATCGCACTCTGGATAGTAGGAGGGACTGCTGCTGTTACCATTGCCCGGATTTGAGGCACAATTCCCCAAATGTACCTTTTGATCCTCTTGGATTCCGGAGTTACCTGATGTGGAACCAGTCTCGCCAACTCATGGAAACGATAAGTGTAACTTGCGTGCCCAGCTCCTACCATAGCATGATTCCAGAACTCATGCTCCAATTTCTGCATCTCATTGAGTGGACAGTACTCTTCAGTGATTAATGCTTTAAACTCATCCCAAGTCATCTGCTTTGCTGATTCTCTTCCTCTTGCTTGAATCTGTGTATTCCACCAAGTTAGTGCCTTGCCCTGTAGTGAACGCATGGCATACTTAATCTTCTGACTGTCTAAGCATTCACTTATATCAATGACTGCCTCCATCTTCTTAAGCCACCTAGTTAGGGCTATCACCCCACCTTTCCCATCAAATTCCTTTGGTTTGCAGGCCACAAACTCCTTGTAAGAACATCCCCGTCTTGTATTAACAATCCCAGTTTCATTACCAGTAGTACCACTATTTTCAATCTCTTCCCCTGTTCCTTGGTTATGCTCATTTCCAACCTGATTCTCGATTCCTCCTTCATTACCAGCCTCACCTTGACCTACTTCTACATTATCTCCATTGTCATTATCATCATCCCCGTGGGGGTTGTGATTCAGTAGTGTGTCGCTCACTTGGGCCACTATTGTTGGAATCAGTGCGGCTAGCTGCTGAGCAATCATGGCAGCTATATCGAGGTTTCCAGTTCCCTGATTGTTACCGGCAGGACCACCACCTGTTCCTGGTGTCCTACCTCTACCTCTTCCTCTGCCTCTGCCCCTTGGGGCCTCACCTTCGCGACTTGTACTGCGGGTGATTCTTCGAGGTGGCATTTTCTAATCATAAAAGGAGTAAACATGTAAACTTTAGTCACTTCAAGATACATTATTAATTTCACTCATCAAGATCTAACATTCCAAGTCAACATCACAGTATTGACACCATTCATCCTATTCACATCGTGTAAGTTCTCATGTCCATGAATTAATAGCACTCCAACAGTAGTCCGTCATAACAATGGAAATCCTAGCATATAATCCCAATTAGTCTAACAATAGTTGCCTATCCCTTCTTCTTTCAGGGTTTTAGGCATAGGTATCTTAGGGTCGGACTCAATATACGAGATCAAATGCTTCGCGTGATCTGTGGAGATTCCTTCAGGTTCGGTATCCGAACCTAATAGAACAATGCGGCGCGCATGGGAACGGCAGGATCCAGTAGAAAACAACCCATAAGGAAAGAGGGATAGTACTTTCCTCTAGGTGGACAGATATCAAAACAGAGAGATAAAAGAACAAGTATAGAAGGAACATACACGTATTATCGGATGCACGCAAATCCTAGCATGCATTCTACATGAAGGTTCCTAGGTTATAGTCTAGAAGGTTTTTATCATTTCATTTTTTATATTATAATTACTAAAAAGAATTTGGTTCTTTTTACAAACTTGATATCGATAAAGCCGTGAGTTTAGAAATTCATTTCGGATAATTGAACCTTCTCGAACTGTTTCTTTTTAAGAACCAAAAATATTTGTGACAAAATAACAGATGCGAAGAAGAACAAAAGGCCTTGTACACGTAATGGGTCAAGTGATTTGCCTAATTCTCTATAACCAAAGGCTCTGATACCAGTCTGTCACACCCCCGCTAAGAGCGAAAACACGGGGATGTAACGAGACGGGATCGTTATAACACATTGTAATCAATAGAGATGCAAAATAGATATGTATAAAATAAATGGCGTGTCATGACGACACCCGGCACAAGGGAGACTTGTGTGGTGTCTAGTCAATAACCATGACAACATATCCGTAAATATTAACATTGTAATGAAATTCCCACAACCCGGGAACAAGTATCCAAAAGTACAATAGTGTGTAATCAGACCAACAATGTTAAGTAATGTATGTCAAGTATTGTATAGTCTCAAAAATGCATCCTAGAGTCTCCACTAAGTCCGCACTCCTAGGATCTTCAGTTAATTGTATCACCTGAAAAGATATGCTTAAAATGGTCAACATAATTGTTGGTGATTCGCAGGTTTAATAATAAACAAAATTGATGCTGTGTAATAGTTTTGCAGAACATCGTAATTACAGTTATAAGTAAGCAAAATCACATGACAACATGAGTATCACAACCAAACCTATGACGTACACACAGATATTATCGAAATATATTCACCCTAGGGCCCGTTCCTGGACACTGTTGGTACCAACTAGTATACCAACAAATGAGGGTGGGGTTGTCGACCCAATAGTAATACCAATACCTATCCGTCGGTTCCAACACCGGAATTAAATGGTTGTGAATCAAGTACCACACAGCAAACTCATGCATGTATCAGATAAAGACTTGCAAAATAGTCATGCATGTATCAGATAAAGACTTACAAAATAGTAACACGATAATTCCAAGAATATGAGTTGTACAGCATGAAAAGGGTGAGCATACTTTTCCCCCAAGTTTGTAAATAATTGAAGTAATAAATCACATAAAAAGGGGCCACGAAACTCACTTGATTGATAGTAGAAGCAGATGAACAAAGGTTCCAAAGGATGAAGCAACAATCGTTCAAACACCTATTATTAATTATTGTTAAGTATTAAAGATAAGCTTAAAGAGAATAGATGTGTTCTGTCAGTTCGGGTTGGATCGGTCACGTGACACACACTCATACAAGCAGGCATAAGCATAAGATCTTATATAGTTCCATATACTAGGAATCGTCACCAATGATGATGATATTAGTGTAAGAGTTTCATTGTTACTAGAGGTGTACTTAGTATGATGGCATGGTTATGTTGATAAAAGTGATAAGGATATTAGTAGTTGCTAGCATTAGTCTTGATAATCGTAAAAATGTTAACATTGATTATATTTGTGATAATATTAGTAATAATCATAGGGTTAACATTAACAATGTTAACATTAATTATGTCATTACCACTCGAGTGGCACCACAACGCACTAAGGAGTTGATTTCCAACATGTTTTAGAAATTGATGCACCCGAAAGGCTCTCGACAGTGCTCGCTCGCTCGGAAACACCCAAAACACCCGAACCACCGCAAGAAAAGAGGAATAAGGCGAAATAGGAAGCGACGGTGGTCGTCTACCTGCGTGGTGTCGATTTGGAGCGCCCTGTGGCGCCGATTTGCTTGAGAAAACAGCGAAAGGGAGTCGGAGACAGGGAGGGGCGAATGGTGGTTGTAGGGTTTGGATAAAAGGGTAACGGCTAGGAAGGGGCCTTTATACCCATTTTAAGTTTGTCGAATTGACATCTAGTCCCTGGACTTCCAAGGCCTTAATTCTTTAAGTTTGATAAATTACAATTTGGACCCTGAACTTGTTACTTATATTAGTAATAGTATGTTAAGAATAGGGTTTTACAATATCAATGATAACAATTTTACTAATAATAATACTAATAATAAATTTGTTATTTGTAATCACCTTAATTATATTATTGATGTTAATGATAGTAATAATAATAATACTAATAATACTACTAATAATAGTTTTAGTAAAAATAATAGCATTAATAATAATAATGATAATAGTAATTGTGGTACTAATAATAATATATGACTTTAGTATTCATAATGATAATAGTAATAGTATTCATAATAATAATGATAGTAATGGTAATATTAGTAATAATGTTAGTAATATTAATAGTAGCATAACCTTTACATACTAGTATCTTCTTAATTACTCAAGGAAAAGAGGGAACTATGTTGGGTAAGGTTTTATTAGGTTTTTAATGTTTAAGTATTTATGCACACTTAGGATAATACACATAATTAAGGAAGCAAAACTTGAAACTAAAGCATTTGATTATGAACTAAGATTGAATATTCGAGAAGGCTAACAAATACTACGTTAATTGACGGACCTTTTGGTGACGGATGTCATATAAACCTAGTAAACAGCTTCTTCAAGAATCTCACCACCACTAGGGCATCGTTAGTAGGTAAGGCTTGAGCCTCCACCTACTTTGAGACATAGTCTATGGCCACAAGGATGTACCTATTCCCTTTTGACAAAGTAAATGGTCCCATGAAATCGATGCCCCACACATCAAAAACCTCAACAACCTAAATAGGATTTTGGGCATCTCATCCCTGGATGAGATATTACCTGTACGCTGACAAGCATCACAAGTTTTAACGAAATCAAGGGCATCCTTCATAACAGAAGGCCAATAAAAACCGCAATCAAAAACTTTTTGTGTGGTGACATGATGACTATAATGACCTCCGATTAGACCCACATGAAAATATTTAAGAATCTCTATTCCCTCCTCTCGAGGGACACATCTCCTCAACACTCTATCTCCTCTGACACGGTACAAGAATGGGTCATCCCACACATATCTACCCGTATCTCTTAAGAACTTCTTTCTTTGCTGAGCCGTCAACCCCTCTACCAACACTCCATGAGCAAGGTAATTTGCCAAATCACTAAACCATGGCATACCTTGATTCTCCGCCTCCACAAAATCAACTGATTCATGAGGGAATCTATCTCCAATCGCCTCCTCACGAATCTCCTCTCTACTCGGGTCCTCTAACCTTGAAAGATGATCGGCCACGACGTTCTCCGCTCCCTTCTTGTCCTTAATTTCAATGTCAAACTCAGAAAGCAAAAGAATCCATCAAACTAAATGAGGTTTGGCATCTTTCTTGGCGAATAAATATCGCAATGCCGAGTGATCGGTTAACACGACCATTTTAGAAAGCACGAGGTATGAACGGAATTTATCAAAGGCGAAAACCACCGCTAGAAGCTCTTTTTATGTGGTAGTGTAGTTCTCTTGTGCATCATTTAGAGTCTTACTAGCATAGTAAATGGGATGAAAGTGTTTATCCCGCCTTTGACCGAGGACTGCCCCGACTGTGTAATCACTTGCGTCACACATGAGTTCAAAGGGCAAACTCCAGTCGGGGAAACAAGAATAGGGGCACTCACTAACATCTCCTTTAAAAACTTGAACGCCTTAAGGCATTCTTCATCAAATACAAAAGGAACGTCCTTCTCAAGAAGGTGAGTCATGGGGTGCGTGATCTTTGAAAAATCCTTGATGAAACGCCTATAGAAACCCACATGGCCTAGAAAACTCTGAATGGATTTGACACTAGTGGGTGGTAAGAGTCTGCTAATGGTGTCTATCTTAGCCATATCAACCTCTATCCCATCTCTCAAAACCTTGTGCTCTAGCACAATCCCCTCAGTCACCATGAAGTGACACTTCTCCTAATTAAGCATCAACTTCGTCTCGATGCGTCTCTTCAGCATCCTCTCCAAATTAAGCAAACACTGATCAAATGAGCTACCATAAACTGAAAATTCATCCATGAAGACCTCCATGGACGATTCAATCATATCTTGAAAGATTGCTACCATGCAACGCTGAAAAGTGGTAGGAGCGTTACACAAACCGAATGGCATCCAATGATACGCATAAGTGCTATAGGGGCACGTGAAAGTGGTCTTTTCCTGATCCTTAAGTGCAATAGGAATCCGGAAGTAACCTGAGAAGCCAAGAAGCAGTAAAACTGCCGACCTGTTAACCGCTCGAGCATCTGATCAATGAAAGGAAGAGGAAAATGGTCTTTTCTAGTGGCATCATTCGGTCTCCTGTAATCAATGAAAACTCGCCAACCAGTGACCGTACGAGTGGGTATGAGCTCATTTTTCTCATTTGTGATAACTATCATCCATCTTTTCTTGGGGACAACCTGAGTTGGGCTCACCCAAGTGGAATAAGAAATAGGGTAGATTAAGCCGGCATCCATCAACTTCAACACTTCTTTCTTCACAACCTCTTGCATATTTGGATTTAAACATCTTTGAGGATAGACCACAAGCTTATACTCATCCTCCATGAGTATCCTATGGGTGCAATAAGCTGGGCAAATTCCCTGGATGTCCTACAACCTCTAAGCAATGGCTTGTTTATGTGTCCTCAACACCTTAAGCAGCCTGTTCTTCTCCTCCTCCATAAATTTGGATGAGATAATGACGGGCAATGTGGCATCCTCTCCAAGGTAGGCATACTCTAGATGGGAAGGTAAGACCTTAAGCTCAAAGGTGGGTGGTGTTTCTATGGAAGATTTCTTACTCTCCTAACGAATCTCACTAATCTCCATCGGCTTGGGGAAAAGTGGCGCCTCCTCTACCTCAAAACTTGACTCCTCAACTTGGTCCTCAACAACCAAATCAGCCCCACAGATGTAGTCGAGATAGTGGTCTACACGAGAGAGAAATGAATTTATGAAGCAAACAGAATCGGTGGGACCACTAAAGTCGTCTTGACTATTGGGATGTCGCATGGATTTTAAGATCTTGAAGGTGACGTTTTCATCCCCGACCCTAAGAGTGATTTTTCCATCAAAGACATCAATGATGGCTTTTGCGGTATTAACAAAAGGCTGACCAAGAATAGTAAGAACTTTTTCATCAACCTCCATGTCAAGAACAACAAAATCTGCGAGGAATATGAATCTATCGACTTTCACCAACAAGTTATTAATTATACCCTGTGGATATTTGACCGATCAGTCAGCAAGTGAGAGTGTCATGCGTGTAGGTGTCAGATCACCCGCATTCAGCTTCTCATAAAGAGAGTATGGCATCAGGTTGATGCTAGCCCTGAGATCAGCCAATGCATAGCTTTGAGTGTTACTACTAAATAGACATGGATGATCATGATCATGATCATGATCATCATCATCATCATCATCATCATCATCATCATCATCATCATCATGATCATCATCATCATGATCATCATCATCATCATCATCATGA
>BJCO01467738.1:0-10786 GCA_018326465.1 Flaveria floridana | reverse complement strand
TCACAGCTTCTCATCCTAATATTATGTACGCCACGTGTCTCTGTTCCAGATATCAGGCAAAACCAAAAGTAAATCATCTGATTGGGGTGAAAAGGGTCTTTCGTTATCTGAAGGGTACTCCAGCACTTGGGTTGTGGTATCCTTATGATGATGACTTTGAACTAACAACGTATAGTGACTTAGATTATGGTGGTTGCAAGATGAATTACAAGTCAACATCTGCGGGATGTCAGTTCTTTGGAAGACGACTAGTCACCTGGTAGGGTAAGAAGCAGACGTCTGTTGCTCTGTCAACATGTGAATCTGAATACGTTGGTGTTGCAAGTTGCTGTTCACAAATCATCTGGATTCAACAACAAATGCGAGACTACGGTTTGAAATTTTCTAACACCCCAATATTTGTTGATAATTCTACTGATATTGTTGTCACTAAAAATCGGTCCAACACCCTAAAACTAAACACATCGGCATTAAATATCACTTTATACGTGACTGTTTTGAAAAACAATTAATCAATGTTATTAAAATTAACACGGATTTCCAACATGCCGACCTCTATACAAAAGCTTTTGATAAACCTCGATTTAATTATCTATTAGAGGTTAATGGCGTTAAAAATAAAGATGATGTGATTCCAGACGAGTCAAGTTCTTAGTTCGACTCTATGTTTTATTTTATTTAATTTTATTTTTCTTTATTTTATTTTTTTATCTTCTGTCTTTAAAATTTCAAAAACATTAAAAGATTTTCTATTTTAGAATTTTAGGGGGAGAATAGTTTAGTTTCAGTAGTTAGTTTTTAATTACTTAAAAAAGGAGGGGTGGGCAGATAAGCTGAAAAGCAAAGACATCAAATCTGTGAAATTGATTCAGTATTATGGAAAATGATAGTACACAGGTATCGAATTGTTTGAACACCAAAAAGATTTAAATGTTTTACAATGTTATATTAAAAGTTACAGAACATTATAAGTCTGAGAAGTCTAAGCCTAATAAAGGAAAACTGATAATAGGCTAGTCTGTTACTGTGGTTACATAGAGAAAGTAGACCTAGGAGCTGCTAGTACATTATATTATGAATCGGTAGATTCAACACAATAGACTAGTAGACTTCATTAGTGAATAAATTAAAACTAAATCATTTAAAAGGTTGTGCGTTTCCATCTTATCCCTAGTTAACACAATCAACGTATTTCCAATAAAGGGTGAGGAGCAAAATGAACGCCAAAAATGTGTGCGGACGACCATAAAAATGAGCAAAGCGCATGAAAAATGTAAAACGAAATCAAGCTAATAACAAATGTTGTTGTTGCGTTATATGTAAAATAAAATTGCTCTAACAAGAAGATAGGTCGTGTGCCTCTCTGCTGTGCGATGGCACTAACCTGAGGATAAGCATAACCTAAATATTCTAGAATTCATTGTTGGTTGCACCGTTTTGCTGTGCGATGGCACTGGCCTGAGGCTTGGCATCTCTTTGAAAGCTCTTAGAATAGTTTCTTCTTGTCAGAAACCCGTAGACCACTCAAAAATCTCCTGAGTAAAGTTGATTACCATATAAGTGTGGGATCCACAAATGCTTGTTGAAATAATAAACCTAAATAATCATCAATATGTGTCAGAAATCTGTGTATGGATTTAGGTGGACAAAAATACTAACACTCATCGTGGCTGCATCTCTCGATGTTCAAAACAATGTGTACTATATAACAGGTCTAGCATGATTTCCTGTTAGTGCATTTGACTCTTAGATGAATAAGATTCTGTGATGGGTAAATATAACGTTCTCTGTTATCTAAATAAATATAAAATGTCCTAAATGATTATGTTTATGCCTGTATGATTCCATAAGAATCTTTCTAGAAATGGTGTTAATGTTTAATGTTGTTATGCTCAGGGGAAGAAATAGTTTAAGTAATGTAAAAATGTTTTCAACACACCTCGAATGAAAAATACAAAAATATGTCTTAATTCATTTTTATGTCAAGTTTTCTTGCTTTTTGTACATTTGTATTGTGTCTTTGATGGACTATGTAACAAGATGAAATCTGTGAACATCATAAATAGAACCGAACATTATCTGATAAAAACCTATTTCTAAAATGTAAAAAGATCATGTCTGAGGTGATCACAAGGTCTTCATGTAAAAGGATCACGTCTGAGGTGATCAAAAGGTTTCCACGTCGGAGGTGATCAAACAGTTTTCATTTAAAAGGATAATGTCTGAGATGATCAATGGTCATAATATCATATATCAACGATGAGTATGTGAATTAATGGAAAAAACAAAATCAAATTCACCAGAATGACCTAATCGCACCATTGGACCATAAGTATGGGCCAATCGCACAAATGGACCATAAGTATGAGCCAATCATACGATTGGACCACGAGCATGGCTCAATCGCACGACTGAACCTTGTTGATGGCCAAGTCGTACGATTGGAAGAATAAGTATGGTCTAGTCACACGATTGGACCATGAGTATGGGTCAATCATACGACTGGATCACAAGTATGGATCAATCACACGACTATACCATGAGGATGGCCAAGTCGCACGATTGACAAACTCTGTATGAACCAATCGTACGATTGGCCGAATGAGTATATCTCAGTCGTACGGCTGAACCTCAGTCGCACGAATGAATCATACGTATGGGTCCAGTCATACGACTGAAACTCAAATCAGTATAAAAAGGGGGCTCAGTCGGTCGTAGCCCTACACTTGATTTCAAATTCTCTTAAACTCCCAACTAACCAAGGACACCCTTTTCAAAAATTTTCATGTGATCTCAATTGATTTCGTGTTGCTAACGATTCCCATTTGATTTATAGGTACTTTCAAATAGTGAATGTGACATTTAACACCTTAAATAAATCGATAATCGGACAAAAATATAACCAAACATAACCGGACCTAAAACACTTAAATTGGACATGTAAATGATGTTGAAATTAAAATTAAGGTCTATCTGGTGTTTTAACATGTAATGGCGAGACTAAGGACTGCAATCTTAACCTGGATAGTGCGTATTTAAAGAAAATTCAAATTTTGGTCGCGTATAGTGAGTATGCGACTGTACTGTCTGATAAACTTTAATCGCACGATTGAACCAGACGCATGATTCAATCGCACGATTGAATCCATCGGTCCTTTAGTCGCACGACTGGGGTAATCGTAGGTTAGGGCACACGACTAAGTTTATTCGGTTGCTCAATCGTACGATTGAGTTCAGTCGTGTGGTTCAATTGTACGATTGAACCATTCTGTCAAGACTTGTTTGAATTCAAATACTTATTTCATGTGAATAGCTTTAACTTGTCATTCTAACGATATTTGGTTGTGTTACAGTTGAGGTGGCTGATTGATGGACCATGAGTCCAAAGCACAACATTTGTGCTTATCTGAGTACTTCATCGAGGAATGCTGCTGAGTTTGTAGGGATCATTGAGTTCCTTCATCGTTCGAGGATCTATAGAACAATATATGCTCCTTGCACACCGTATCGATCCTTACAGCAGGCATTCTGGGAGAATGTAGTGGTCGATTGCTCAGTTGAGCCTTACAGGATCCGAAGTTCCATCTTCGGTCAGGATATAGATATTGGGGAAGACGATTTTAGAAGAGTATTGGATTTAGGTGAGGATGGAGACTACCTAACCAAGTTACATCCCCTGACAGTTAGGGGTTGATTCTTGAGGATCAAGTACGCAGGAAACATAAATGTCGGCATGCTCAATAAGAGCAACATGTGTCCACCGTTCAAGTATCTCACACATGTAATCTTGAAGTGCATCACGTCTAGAAGAGGAGGATTTGACGAGATGAGTGACCAAATCTAGAATGCATTTGTTGCACTGGTACTGAACCACCAATTCAATTTCTCGAGGATGTTCTTTAGTTATTTGAGGGAGAAAATAGAAGCAAAGGGGAAGGAGGGTTTTTGTATGTACCCTATGTTTCTCCAGATGATTATAGATGAGAAACTCCCCTTGCTACCTAAGAATAAGGATGACGAAGTAGTACTGGAAGTTATGGATGATACTACCTTAGGTAGGATGAAGGTTTACCATGGTAAGCAGGTGAAGCCCCCGGTTAGGAGATTATTCGGGCATCTGGGCAATCCTGTATATGTCACTCTAGGTAGAAAGAAATGGAGGCATGATGACAGTGATTCTGATGTAGAATAGATAGTGATCCCGGATGATAAGGATGATGATAATGATGACCATGATGAGGGTCATGGTGGTAGTTCTTTTGGTGCTGGTGGGTCGAGTCAGTCCACCGCTAACCCAGATCTCCTAGCAATGAAGGATCTAGGTAATTTTGTATTGATAGATGAATCTGATAATTCAGATGATGAGCCTCTCACCAGGAGAGTTGGTAGCAGGCTTGTGGCTACCAAGAAAGGAAAAGAGGCAGTTGGTGGACGCCAAACTAGTGCTAAGGGTGTTGACACTGAGATCACAGATCCATCATACACTACTGATCAGTCTATTAGTCTAGGGGGAGCCCCAACTACAGAGGGGTCTAGGAATAAAAGAATGGCCCAACCCTATGGCAAGAAGGGGAAAAGACAAAGGATCATTCTGATGAGCTCCTCCACCACCAACACTACCACTACAACTGCTACTACCACCACCATAACCATTGCCACTGACATACCCACCACCACCACACATACACCCACATCTTCCTCACCCTCAATACCCAAAACCACCCCTCCACAATCTATTCTCATACCTACACCCATTTACACCACTTCCACAACCACCCCTACCATTCCATAAGCCGGAACATCCACCCAGTTCCCACCTCCACAGGGCACTACTCTACCCATGGTTGGGTTAGAGGAGCAGTTGGCAAGCCTTAAGAGGCTAGTGCTCAAGCTGATGGTGACGAATGATCTAAGAGCAAACCAGATGAACCAGCTGATGGCGGTCAATCCAGCACATGGCAGCAAATTGCCCAGCTCACTGAGAAGAACGAAGCTCATGAGAGAGCTTTAGTTCGAGCTCACAAGGCCCTGCAAGCTCAAAATGAGCTAGTGCTGGCATCCGCCAAGTGGATTGAGGGGTTGGAAAAGAAGAACAAGAAAATCATGTTAAGTCTGAAGGGAAAGAAGGATGAGCATTTGAAGATTAAAGGAGATGGAGATAATGATGGTGATGATGATGACGATTCAAGTGATGATGAATTCAAAGGATGACGGTGATGAGGAGGAAGCCGGAGAAAGTGGAGAGGAGAACAAGAAGGACGATAATGAGGAGAATGATCCTGAAGGTGATGCTAACACATCAGCCTCAACTCAATCAGCGAGGGAGAGGCGCACCAAGAAGAATCAAGATCAAGGAACCTCGTCCTCAGCTCCTCAAGCTGATGAGCCTAAAGTTCAAGAGAAAAGTAATAATTAAGATTATTTATGTACTTTGAAACTTATTGTAATTGAACTTTGTATTACAGTAATGTAAATAATGATAATTTATGTCTAATGTCTTGATTATACACTAATGTGTGATTTGTTGATTGTATAATCAAACAGATGAAACTCAACAGGCCGATAAGTATAATGTCGCTCCCGTTCAGCAAATCAAGACACAACTTACAATGATTCTTGATTTGCAAAGGATTGTTAGATGGTTTGTGAGTTACACTCAAGAAGAAGGGGAGATTGTCCACGACCTGATGGACGAGTAGCTCACTGATATGTTTAGACTGAATCCTGATGATCTTATGAAAGATGCTCCTGAAGTAGATGTCATTAGTGATGAGGAGCTCCAAGGGGTTGATGAGATTGATATTAAGAATGTAACATCAGAGTATTATCCTCAGTACACTGATGTCGACGGAGAAACTATTTCGGATTTGGGAGAGACATTTGCTAGTGGATCGTTTGATAAGGTCGAGGAGAAGGAAAAGAAAAAGAATCTGAACAAGGTAGAACCCAGGCAAATGATACCGAGGTTGAGGCAACGAAGGCAGAATGGATTGCCTGTTTGACTGAGATGAAAAGTCAACGAACACCGCCCAAGCAGAATGCCTATACGAAGCTATATAAAGTGAAGAGGCATCAGAAAGTATCTAGAAAGATCATAAGCTGGGCGTATTTTGAGGATTTAAACATTTATGCTGTAAAAAGAGAGAAGGGATTGAGTATTATCGACACCCGCATGATTTAAAGACTCTCCCTGGTTTTGAGCTCAACAAAATAGCAAGCCTGAACATGCTCTATGCTACTCCTGGAAAGATGTTAGGATGGTTCAAAAAGGCTTTGAAGAAAGAATACCACACCAGATGGGTAAACTTCAGACCTTAACAACCTAAGAGGTTTATTCATAAGACAGTAGTTGACTCGATCTCTGGAAGGCCAAAGGTTGTGTTGAAGTTAAGTCCCCCGCGCATGATGTCTAAGATCCCTTTAGGGAAGATGCCTTAGGACTTCACTCCACACATCAAATGGTGGTATTATGATTGGATAATGGGGGAAGCCATTATAGTTTTGAACAGAGATGGAAAAATTGAGACGATCAGGGTATTCGACCCAATGTGGCTTACAAACTTGTCTGCTGACGATGGCTACATGTTATACAAGTGGCCACTATTCTACGATATGCAAGATACTGTATAAGCTCTTCAGTTCCAACACGTTATACGACTGTGTTTCTCTTTTGAGATACACGCGGGAGTCACCAAGGAGGAGAAGTACAAGAAATATGAAGAACATGTGAAGAATTCTAGACAATAGAGTAAACTAGGTCCAAGGGGGAGTTTGTTGGTACACGATGTCCCTAGTTTTGAGCTTAATATTTATGTCTTGCATTTCTTACATATGTGTAATACGAGAATGTTAATGTAATGGAATATATGTTTGAATGTTTATTTACCATTAACTATATACTATTCTTATAACATGTATTACTACGCACTTAATTGAACTTAATATATGGGTTTGCAGTTATCATTCATAGTTCTGAGTTAACAATAACTCAAAAATGTGTTTGACTTAGTCTTGCGGTTCTTCATGCTACTGGACCATGCTAATGGACCAGTCGTATGAATGGAACATGCTTATAGACACTGGACCATGCTAATGGACCAATCGCATGAATGGAAGATGCTTATGGACTAGTCGCACGACTGAACCAGGTGACTGGATTAGTCGCACGACTAAGACATAAGATTGACTCAGTCACACGACTGAACCTTCACTCGTTCGTATGAATCAATAGCATGACTCAATCGCACGAATGAACCATGCTAATAGCTCAGTCGTACGATTGAATACTGCAACCTATAAATACTATGTAATTTGTGGAAAAACAGAACATTTCAACTATTAACATACCCTAGGTGTCTAGAGAGTTCCAGTTTATCCATCCAACTTCATAGTTCGTTCCAGATCGATTCCAACTCATTCTTAACGTTTGTTTAATCGTTAGATCGATCAGGTTATCATTCTCACTGATTGGATCGTCAATCAAATAGAATTCCGTGCTATTTGATCTGGTTTCATGTAGAATCAGTTAGTAATCCGTACGAAAATGGTCCTAACAGCTTGTCTGTGTAGCTACTATTTCTATCCCTCCCATGAGGCCGGCCATTTTCAAAGTTCTAAAGAGGGTGTCCACCAACTTCACCGGAAGATATACTGCACTCTTTTCAGGTATGATCGAGCCAATGGCTCCTGGTGACATCCTTGTAAACCCCACAGGTGATGAACCCACCCTAACACCACCCACTTCACTGACAACTCTACATCCTCATCACATCAAACATATATACCAGAGACGCCCCAAGCAAACCCTTATTCAATCTTCTTTGATTGAACAAGCACCTCTTGTTCAATCCAAAAAGACTAGAGTAAAAGAATGGCTCCTACTCAGTAGGAGGTCCAACCATCCTTTACCATTAACTTTAATATGGGTATTGAGTCTCCTTAGTCTTAATCCTATGAGCCCCAAACCAGAGCTGAAAGCCCTCAGGATGAGTCATAATACTCCCATGGGCAACCAATAAGGGATAGCCAAATCATAGGCTCTAAATATTGATCAAGGTCCTGGGTCATTAGGCATAACTCCAATATCCTTTACTGACCTTCTTATCTGTACTAATGAGGATTTCATGATCCTCCAAGGCCATGATGTTGATCTACAACACCAATTCAATGATCAACTGAGCCTAAAGAAACCTTTGACTTTTAGCTCCCATCAGCAAAGCCTAACTGAGGTGAGTCCCACTGATGTTGAAGGGACTCATGTAGATTCAGCTGCTACTACTGAGAATGTCTCAATGACCTCTCAGAATAGTGGTAACATCTCTGAGATTGAATCTAAGACAATTTTGCCTATTAATGACTCTGAAAGAGACATCACTACGAAGAGGAAACTAGGGTGCCAAGAAACCACAACTGGTGGTGAGGATGAACATACAAAGTATGTTATCTCACCTCCTCACGATTCTTATAAAGAAGATGAGGGAAGCATGAAACTCATAATAAGAGACCTACTTTCTAAAGTCTCAAACCTTGAATCAAAGTTAAGACTTTAGAAGATAGGTCTGCCACTCAGTAACTTAAGATTGAATATCTCAAGGCTCAACTAGCTGAGACACAGACAGAGATTTGTTAGGCATATACCAATTCAAGTCTCTCTGACTTCTTTCTCCAGCTCATCAAGCTCTCAAGATGATGCTACCAAAAAGGAGGAGTATGTTTAGAGTGAAACTCATATAGAGCAAAGTTTGGCTCTCACAACCCTCTCTTCAAAATACCCTGCTCAACAAGTAACTATTTTTCCTGAACCACCTCCAATCATACTTTAAGTGGACCAAAAAATGCTCATGGATCTTTACGGATTCCTAACTACATTCTTATTAAGCTCTTCACTTAAACACCCAAGTCCAGACATTGTTATGGCTTACTTTGGAGTAGAGGAGCTTCAATGGTTGAATGCACCTCTTACCGCTGAGGAAGGAGTTAGTCAACCTAAGGTTCATATTGAACTAATATTGATTTCGAAGGGGATATAGGGACTGATGGCCTAGCAACTGAATCAATTAGGACATGTAGTGTAATCCCTCCAACTTCCGAAGCTGAAGACAAAGCTGCAAAAGAACTCCCACTAACTTCCGAAGCTGAAATCCAAGCTATGAAAGGACTATCTTCTTTGTTTGATGATCTGATTATCAAAGAGGCAATTCTTTAACTAGCCTCTGAGATAAATAGTGAAGACTATATCACAACTCCTCCTTCTTAACCACCTTCATCAGCACAAGCTCATATCATAACTCACCAGCCTGAATCCTCTCTAACAGAGTCTCTAAAAGCTCAAGCTTCTAAAGACATCAAAGGTAAAAGAAAGATGACTGTGGAAGAACTGGTAGAGGATGAAAGGATGGTGAAGCTCAAGAGGAAAGGTAGACTCCCCACTTGAAAGCTACTAGCTGCAAGTAGCAAAGCAGCTTTGGTAGCCCAGGAGACTATCAACAATATAAAGAAAGTGGAGATTATTGACAATCTTGTCAATCTAGGTATAGCAAATGAAGATGTGCTCCTCTTAAAACTTGAGGAGCTGGTAGAGTTAGAAAAGGCAACCGTGCTACAAAAAGAACAAGATGAAGTTGAGCAGTAGCTGAGAGGAGAAAGGGTAGCCTTCTTAAGTTCTAGGGGCTACTCCTTTGAAGAACTAGCTCCTCATGACAATGACATGATCTTATGGCTTTTTAACAAAGAACAAGATCAAATGGACAAGGAGAGGAGAAAGGTTGCTAGGAAAAGCTCAAAGCAAAGAAGAAGAAGGAAGAAGAAGCCCAACTTGTCATGGCCAAGAAGATGGGAGATAGAGCATGGATGAAAGCATATCTTAGAGCCCATGGCTTCTCTGGCAGACAAGTTGGTCCTATGTCCGATAAGACCCTGCAGCGTTATGTTAGTGACATCAAAGCTGATATTCGCTCAAGAAGAAAGAAGGAGGTTTACCCAGGTTCTCAAAGGATAACACCCAAACCTACACCTCAACCGTAACCCTAAACTAAACCTGAGCCAACAATGTTTCCTTTCCTAATAAAAACTGAACCAACCACTAAACCCTACACTCCTGAACCTATACCATCAGCCATACCCTCATCACCCATTGCTTCACAACAACCACCTCCACTACTAATCCTAAATCCTAAAAAACTTCCAAGAACTCAACCCTCCTCTACCCAAAAATTAACCACCCACTTATCATCCAAGCCATCCTCTGAGTCAAGTAAACCTCTGACCTTTGAGAAATTCAAGGAAATAAAAAAATCTCATCAATTATACTACTCTGAGCAAAATTTCATGTGAAGAGAAAATCATCAAGTTAATATTTGTTGGGTCTCAAGTTTTATGCTATAAAAAACAATCACATTTCATAGTATAATCATGTTTATGAATGATAATCTGGGTCAAAGACTATAGCTTCTTAGGGTTTTAATTTAGATTTAGTGTTAAATTTTTTATTTGGTTGATTGTCTAGTATGTATAGATATAAATTGAATATTCATAAAGTGAACCAAATACAATAGAGTAGTAAGTATAAAACAATAATTATAATTGTACAGTTTTGTGCGTGTGTGGATATATATGTATGTATATATATATGTCTATACATATATATGTATGTATGTATATATATATATGTATGTATGTATATATATATGTATGTATGTATATATATGTGTATATATGTATATATATATATGTATATATATATATGTATATGTATATATATGTATATATATATATGTATATGTATATA
>BJCO01467734.1:0-12823 GCA_018326465.1 Flaveria floridana | reverse complement strand
GGCTGGGAAGGGGTATTTATACCCAGCCTAGTTTCTCAAAATGTCAAGTTTAGTCCCCGCATTTTGCCCCCGGGTTCCCAAATTTTGTTTCGGTTGAAAACGTTATTAATTAGTCTTGTTTTATTGATGATAAAATGTTGTTAATGTTATTTATAAGTTAAAAATGATTTTATTCGTGACAATTATTTTAATATAAAAATGACGTGTTTAGTGTTAACGGGGCAAATCTTGGAGAAACGTCTTAAAATAACGACAAGTCAAGCAACGATAACACGCATATAAGGACAACTAAGTAAAACAAATATGGTATCCACGTAGATGGTTTATAAAATTGAGGAATGACTGACAACGAAGGTTAATCGATCACGTTAAATGACGGACCTTTGGTGACGGATGTCTTCCTGCAAGTGACGATTGAGCTTCAACAATCCATCATCCTTAGTCTCCAAGTCTTATCAGCACCATAAGAACCTTTAGATGTGCTTTCCTCCACCCACTTAGTGTCATTTGGAATTTTAGATCTAAAAAGTGAGAAGATGAGCCCAACGAAGCTGGATACACTCTTCTGTGCTTGGCTGATCACGTTGTACATCATTCACAGCCAATTTCATTTTCTTTAAGATGTAACAAGGACTATAAGCCTCTATCTGAAGCTGAAGCCAAACTAAATACGCTTCTAGATAAACATGGCTATGATAGCTCAGAAGAGAAAGAAATGGAAGCAAGAAAAGTTATTAGGAGAATGAAGCAAAAGGTTCAACTTGGGAAAAGAAAGATGGCTATAATAAGAAGATCCAATAGCTCTTTTGTGCTATCTGTCAAAAGGAAAAGATCTGATAAGGAATCATCAAATAGAGAGCTTGTGCTTGGACTTGAAGCCACTCACAAGGCATCTGCTAAAAAAAAGGCTCCACTATTGATAGCGCTATCGGAAGCTGTAAAAGAGTTGAAGAAATCAGCTGCTGATACAACTACTAAAATAGCCAAATAAGAGGCTTTTTCAGCAGATGATCCCTCAAGAAAAATGATTATTTACACAAAAGGAATAGAAGATGATATGAAAAGACATGGGGTGACTCCTGAAGAAGAACCAAGCTAACTTCATAGAACCCATTGTTAGCTCTTAGGTGAAGGTGGAAACAGATGGCCAAGAAGTCTCCAAGGATGCTAAGAAAATTCAGACATCTTCCTATGATCTCAAGTCATATGGTGAGAAATTAGTTGTACCTATTAGACCTTCAGCAGTTAGACCTACTAAATCTCTACCTCAGACAAAGGTAAGAGACCTATGACTGCTGAAAAAGAAGTTGAGTATGAGTCTCAAGATCGAAAGGCTAGATTCTTGATCACTAAAAGGATGGAGATGTTCTCGCAAAAGGTTGATAATGAACTCATAGAGGTACATGTTAGCAAAGCTTAAAAATCTTCCGTTAAGAAGAACATCATTGCATTAATTAAAAGTGCAAAGGATTTTAGTGCTGCAAGACAAAATATCAACCCTATTGGAGAAACTAGCAGAACAAAATCAACAACTCCATCCAAACCAAAGGCCAAGTTTGTTAAGAGAGTTCCATCTAATTTGTCGAGGCAGATTGCCAAAAGCACTCAAAGGACAACAACTCAGCAAGCTCTTATGTCTACAACTGTCAAATCCACAGCAATGGCCTCCATTTAGAAAAAGAAATAGAATTATCAAGAAAGATGTCTCCTAACAACTCAACTTGAGTTGAAAGTATTCAACTTTGATTAGTTAATGGAATGTAGTCTTAATGATATGTGATTAAAGTTGTTAGCTGCAACTCATGCTAAAATGAAAAAAAATAGCAGAGTTGGCTAGAATAAATGAATTAGAGAGAAAACAAGAAGAGAGAGTCAAATAGGAGACTAGAAACAAGCAACAAATGAAGATGTTCCTTAAATACAATGCTTTCTCTAGTAAACAAGTAGGACCAATGAGTATCTCTACTCTTGATCTAAATATCAAAAAAATCAAGAAAAAGTTACAGCTGGTGAACTCCTAAAGTTTGAAGCAACTAGGAAGCAATAGGACAGACAACAAAAAAGAACCAAGAAAACTATTTAGAAGTCTTCCTGTTTGCCGACTGAGACTCTAATATCTCCTGACTCTAACTCCACCGCCTCTTATGACAATCACCCTATTTCATAAGCACTTGCAAAGAAGAAAGTTATGCCTAAAATAATCATAAAGGCAAGGGTGATTAACCTAGAGGTGAAGGAGAAAACCCTTATAAGAACAAAGATGTTAAGTGCTAGGTATATAGCCCAAATGAAGAAATTTGTAGTCCAAATGGAGAGATTACATACTATGATCATGAGAATGAAGTACTTCATCTACCCCTTGACATCTTAGAGCAAATTGCTGAGTAACTCAGAATCTTTGGATCTAAAAATGAAAAGTCCAAAATGCTACTTCAAAAAGTACTGACCTTAGTTAAGATTAAGACTAGTGAAAAAATCCCTGAAACTCCACTATCAGCATATGACCCAATAGTGGAGTGGGAATATGATTGAAAGAAAGACACATACTTTATCACTAGATTAGCAGCTGGAAGGGTAGCTTACTCAAGAAATCAACTAGTGTGCTTCAACAGATTTGAGATAGCTGACCTAACCATATTGAGGCTAAGGAACATAACTAGTGACTCTAAGGCAAAGGAAGTAAGAATTTGTTGATGATAATTTACAAGTATTATCTAGAAAAGTCAAAGCAAGCTTTAGAATAATAAAGAAAAATGAAGGAGTTTGAATCTGCTGAAGCCACCCCATCTACCAATACTCTACCTAGCACTCAACCACAATTATCTCCTTCCACTATTCAAAGTGCTTAAACTGTTGAGCATGTTTCTCGAATAGTCCAACAAGCTTCTCAAACAGCTGAACATTCAACACAACGCAAGTTTGATCAATCGAAAGATAAAGTGGTCATCACCATACTTGCTGAAAGAGTAAGATAAGGTGTGGAAAATCCTAAACAAATTGATGAAAATACTCTTAAAATCTGACCAAGAATAAGACTTAGAGGGTGATGGTACAAACATTATCAACTAGGGATACGACTTAAAGGATGATAGATACTTCATTAAGAGATAGAACAAGTCCAAGTATTTCTTCCTGATTGTGCTAGAAGTTGTAAACCTCAACTCTAAAGACTTACAAAAGATGCTCACATTGATCAAGAAATATGAGGCCATGCCAGATAAGTACAAATAAATGGCTTCTATTCTAAAGATAAAGATTAAGAATAGAGTTGAAGAAGAACAAAGTGGAGACAAAGAAGAAGATGTTCTACATGGGACTCCATTGGAGTTATAATTACTCAACCAACACCATTAATCGGACCTTTGTTGGTGCTGGCCAAGTTGAAGTCAAAGAGTATGATCTTTTTAGACAATTTCATCACAACATGAAGGACTTGGTCAGTCTACCTCTTCACAACCCCTCAAAAGATAGAAGAGGATAGATGTATGACTTGTTGCTGATAAGGATGCTTAAGGGATAAGAAAGAGTTTTGGTAGCATCATGTTAGAGGGAATTTGCTGACATATAAATAGGATGAAGCTACCAAAAACTCAAGGATTTAGCACTAGCTGTCAACTATCAAATACTCCCAAGTGCTGAACCACTGCCGATTTGCACTGAAAGTGATGAAGTGCTTATTTACTACTTATGAACACTTAATTGGATGACCTGCTGATCAACTGCAACATTAGACAAGAATGTTTGTACAAAAGTACATTGGCGGCTGCTGTGCTCTACCTTTTGGAGACAACATAGTATAGAAGCTATTGACTTCTTATATGCCCATTTCCCGTCAATGTTGTACATACCTTTTCCTAAACCAGAAATAGATGTAAAGTGATTTACTATTAATATTTAGCTTTCATAGAATAAATACCTCTCACTTGTATAGTTTTGAGTTAAGCTGCTTAGCCCGCTTGTTTATCTAATGATTGTAACAATTTGTACTTAGAAAATATTAATCAAGTGTATACTTTCAAAGAACATCTTATGTCTATATTATTACTCAAAGTATGCGCGTTTGTTAAGTAAGATAGTTGACTTAGATTCTACATTTGTCATCTACTGATCAAACAGAAAAGTCTTGTTAAGTCTTAACCTGATCCAACACTCCCTCTACCCTAAGATTCGTTGATCACTAGCAACAACTCAATCCCTGCCCCTAACCCTATTGCTACACTGGTTTATAAATTCACCACAACATAACCCTTCTCCCTATCTATTGTATTTATTGTATTTCAAGGCAATCAATTTCATATGGTTATTTAAGAGAAATCAAGATATGTACACACACACACACACACACACACACACATATATATATATACATATATATGTGTGTGTGTGTGTGTAAAATTAGATTGTGTGAATAATTTGTTATTAAAAATTATTTTCTTGAAAAATATTAAGTATGGATTTACACTTGTTAATAACTACAAAAATAAAAAATATAAATAACAAGTAATAAAACATAAGAAAATTACAACAAAACTACTTTATAGAGTTCAAATGAATATTGACTAATTCAATCTACACACATTCCCTGCTATATGAAGTAAAAGATTGTATACAAGTACAAAGATATTATATTTATATGTATATTTATATAATATATTAACTAATGCCGTAGTGATGTACCCAATGTAATGTTGTTTATTAGGCTCTGGGTTACGCTAGATGAGTATCATGATGATGTAACCAATGTATGTTGTTCATTAGGCTATGGATTAAGCCTAATAATGTCATAATGATGTAACTGATGTAATGTTATTCATTAGGCATTGGAGTACGCTAGATGAATGCCATAATGATATAACCAATGTAATGTTGTGCGATAGGCTCTATAATACACTAGATGAGTGTCATAATGATGTCGTGGATGATCTAGAAATATATTATCCCACATTAGTGTGAAAATCAGTTTGAAGTGTCAAAACAATTATAAGTATCAAAATAGTTGTAAGCATCAACATAGTTTTAAGTATCAAAATAGTTTTAAGCATCAACAGAGTTGTAATTATCAAAAATAGTTACAAACAAGTTTGTCTTTCTGATATGCTTAAAATTTTTCATATAAAAGATATCAATTAAATATCAAATATTTCTAAAACTCTTGCTAAAAGTGATGATTTGGTACCTAAATCCTTTAATTTGTGTTTTCAGGCTTGAAAAAGACCAAGATGGATTAAATGAGCTAAACACGAGATAAAAATTGAAGAAACCAAAGATCCAAAAGCCAAGCACGGGTTGTGCCTAGGGAGACACACCCCTATTCCAACCTCAACATACCCCCATGCTGAATTTAGCACACCCCTTGTGTTTATCAGTTTAGAAGAGACGAAAGTAATATTCCCTATTATGAAGGAACGAGGTGTGCCCCAAGAGGCTTGGCATCATTTGCAACATTTGGGAGAACCTTCAGGAGGTGAAGTGCTGGTGGTTCGCTCTCAGGGAACCTATCATTTAGAGGTCCTTAAAAGGATTTGGAGGTCTATTCAACAAATAGATGACTTTCCGGATGGTATAACATCAACCATATTGGATCGTCGATTTGATTATTCTAATTTACCAATGATATCATTACTATCTTCTATCTCTGTTATAATGTTCAAGTTTATCATGAGCTAAACTCTTAATACATCCTAATTTGATGAAACTTTATGTAAGTTATAGTGAACTAATAGTATGGTTTATATTATGTTAATGTTATGCTAATCTTGGGTAACGTTTTAATGGGTAGAATCTACATTAGAATGGGAAGTTATAAACTTATTATTTGTAATTGTGGATGCCATACAATATTGAAAAGGGTATGAACTAACTTTTATTTATGAAACCGATCTTCATAATAAACTTATGGCTAATGAACCGGAAATAATTATTAGAAATCATATCACCTTAACTTTCTAACTATTTGAAGGTTTCTATATAATTAGTTTGATAAATCTACAGTTATTGTTATGATTTTTTAAAATTAATGATATTGTAAAAATAAACTTGATTAAATCTCTTTTTAACATTAAGCTATGTTTTCAAAAATCATTAACTAATAGGGTATACAATTATTACCCTACTGGTCTACTATAACTCCATGTTGGGTCATGTTTATAAAGATTAACATAATGACATTAATTAGTATTTTTAAACCAAACCACCAATTCATCACAGTTACTAAAGTGAGGCCTAATTTAGGGTGACAACTTTACTTCACTCAAAGATTTACCAAAAGTCTTTATTGATTATTCACTGTCTTTTGTATCTAACTAATTGTTTGAAAATTTAAAAACCAGTCTCCTTAAAACAAACTAATCCATTTTTAAATCAAAAACAATCTGATAGTCAATTATAAGGATTGTTGAGTAGATCTCTACGTGTGTCCACAAATTAATATTCAGTTCTTACCATTACTTTATTACCCCATGTAAGGTCCCGTTCCCGGAAACCTCACAGTTGGACAATCATAACATTATTATATAAAACAATACATATTTCATAAAATGTTGCAGCAGAACTAAGTTAACAAAAACCATTCATGCATATAATTAGTGTTGCAAAATAATACAACGTTGTAAGTTAGGGTTACAAAAATATCAAGTAGTTGCATTACAATACAACAAAATCATTAAGCTTGAACGGATTTCCAGTCTTGCCCTGCCGAGTAGCTTCACCCGTGTGCCACCCTCAGCATCAATTACTTGCCAACTGAAAATGCATAAAAGTCAGCGTTGCTGAGTGAGTTCTAGTTTTAAAGCATTTAAAATACCTTGTATACTTTATATATGAAAATACCCATTTCAACAAAACACTTCCTTTACTTTCGTACATGAGCATTCATCATACATACATCAAAGTATAAGCTCATTATCTTTCATTATCATACGCATTCATTTGTTTCGTACTTTTTTATTATCTTTCACTATTTCTAGATCCTGTCATAACTATACCACATAGCTGGGCACAAAGCCACCTCTCCTCGGGGTTAAGCGACAAGGATCCCATTTTGTACTATGGATCAATCACCAAGACTGATCACCCTATGTGTGAACCCTCATGAGTTAGCCAAGATCACACGCTATATGACACACAGTTGAGATGACAACCCTCAATGGGTTGTGAACCTCTTTAAATTTTGCTTGCAAGACTTTTCATTCATTTATTATGTTCCACTTTGCATTAATCATTAATCTTTCACTTTCTTTAATGATAATACTTTACGTATATGAATATATTCACACCACGTTAAGCCACATGATTATATAATATGGACCACAATAACAACCCAAAAAGATGCGTAAAATAACTAAATATAAGCCACAAGTCAAATCAGGGTCAAACCCTAAAATTCTACCTTTCCCAAAATTTCAGAAAACTTTCCAAGTGTTCCAGGCGCATGGGCACTATGCAGGCGCATGAGAACTGCTTGGGCTCATGACCATTATGCAGGCGCATGAGCCTACACTTAGGCGCCTAGGAACCAATTCCTGGGCACATGAGGTACTATTCAGGCATATGACTGACACTTAGGCGCCTGGGCAAAATGGTTGGGCGCATGGGGTACTGTTTGGGCGTATGGGCTAACACTTAGTATATTAAGGCAAATTTTCTAGGTGCATGAGGACTATTGGGGCGCATGATCAGCACTTAGGCTTTTCTAAGTCAATTTCCTAGGCGCATGGGCCCTGTTAAGGCATATGGCCAACAGTTGTGCATTTTTCAAAATTATATTCAAGCCCAATATGCATATGAACTTGTTCTAAACTTATTCCTACCATTCTAAGCAACAACATCACATAATCTACCATAAAACATAAACATATACACACATATACATACAAATAAATATAAACAGTTGTAAAACCTTTTAAGCATGCATTTTCAGCCCCAAAATGTTTAAAACACATAAAAACCAGGGTCTAGAACTCACCTACAGCAGTCTTCAAGTAAAACTCCACCGAACTTAAAGGTACCAAGAGTTCAAACACCTAAAACGCAACCAAACAAATATCCAAGCATTAAGAACACATGAAAATCGTTTTTATGGTTGAAAGAAACACATTATTTTCTTTTCTTTAACTTGACAAAATTTCGGGTGTTACAAGTCTACCCCCCTTAAAGAGGTTTCATCCCCAAAAGCTGTAACTCTTTGAATAATTGTGGGCAATGTTGTCTCATTTCCTCTTCAGTCTCCCACGTAGACTCAGAACCGTTTTGGTGTTTCCACTGCACACGCATAAGTGGAACCACTTTATTTCTCAATCTCTTCTCCTTCTGATCGATGATTGCCACTGGTTGTTCCACATAAATGAGCCGTTCATCCACCTCGAAATCCCCGTTTGGTATAATCATGTCTTCATCAGCTAAGCACTTTCTCAGATGAGATACATGGAATGTCGGATGAATTCCACTTAACTCATCAGTCAGTTCTAATCGATAGGCCACCTCTCCTATTCTGCGATGATTCGAAAGGCCCTATGTATCTCGGGCTTAGCTTACCCCGTTTCCTGAACCGGATGATCCCCTTCCAAGGTGAGACCTTCAACATCACTCTATCATCCACGTTGAACTCGATTGTTCTACGCCTTTTGTCGGCATACGACTTCTGTCTATCCTTTGCCGCCTTTATAAAGGCTTTGATCTTTCCTAACTTTTCCGTCATAGCCTCGATACTTCCCAACTCCTTCTGCCCAATGTCTCCCCAACATACGGGCGTCCTACACCTCCTACCGTATAGCATCTCATATGGTGGCATACTAATGCTGCATGGTAACTGTTGTTGTATGAGAATTCAGCTAATGGTATGTGTTCGTCCTAACGTCCTCCAAAGTCAATCACGCATGCTCGGAGCATATCCTTAAGTGTCTGAATCGTCCTCTTGGACTGACCATCTGTCTGAGGATGGTAAGCCGTGCTAATGTGTAGCCTCGTCCCCATCATATCATGGATTCTTTTCTAAAACTTAGATATGAACCGGGTGTCACGGTCTGAAACGATAGACACTTGCACACCATGACGAGCTACAATCTCCCTAATGTACAGATGTGCCAGTCTCTCGGATGAGTATGTCTCACAGGTCGGTAGGAAGTGAGCACTCTTTGTCGAACGATTAACTATCACCCAAATGGTATCGTGTCCCCTTGCCGTGCGGGGTAGGCTTCGTTATGAAGTCCATAGTGATGTGCTCCCACTTCCACTTGGATATATCTAATGGTTGGATCTTCTCGTATGGATTTTGATGCTCTGCCTTCACTTGCATGCAAGTAAGGCACCTACTCACATAGTCCACTACGTCACGCTTTATTCCCGGCCACCTGTTTTTTTTGTCATGTCTTGATACATATTGGTAGCACCAGGATGAATGGAGTATCAAGTCTTATGAGGCTCATCCATAATCCGCACCCATAGGTCTCCATAACAAGGGATCCATATCCGTCCATTTCGGGTTCTAACATCGAGAGTGTTCTCACCCAATTCTGCGACTAGACCTTTCATTCATTTAGAATTAATCCGATCCTCTTTAAGCGCTTTGTTCTGAAACTCCTTGACCTGTTTCATCATATTAGTGGTCATAACCAAATGATAGGCCTTCACCCAAATCGGCTCGGGTCTCTCCTTTCATCTAAGGGCATCAGCCATAACGTTGGCCTTACTCGGATGATAATGGATCTCACAGTCATAATCCTTGATGAACTCTAACCATCTCCTTTGACTCATGTTGAGATCTTTTTGCTCAAAGAAGTACTTCAAGCTCTTGTGGTCGGTGAAGATGGTGCACTCCGTCCCATATAAGTAGTGCCGCCAAATCTTTAGCGGGAAGACCACAACCGCTAGCTCCAAATCGTGGGTAGGGTAGTTAGCCTTGTGGATTTTCAACTATCGGGATGCATAGGATATAACCTTCCCTCGTTGCATCAACACGCAACCCAATCCTGAATAGGAAGCATCCGAATAGACCACCAAGTCCTCACTTCCTTCAGGTAACATCAAGACAGAAGCTTGAGTCAATCTCATCTTCAACTCCTCAAAATCATTCTCTTGCACTTGACCCCATACGAACTTCACATCCTTACGGGTCAACTTAGTCAACGGATAAGCTATCTTGGAAAAGTTTTGGATGAATATCCTATAATAACCCGCCAAACCCAAGAAACTACAGATATCAGATGGTGTCTTTGGAGATTTCCATTGCATCATTGCTTCCACCTTTGCTGGGTCCACCATGATCCCTTCAGGATTAGCAACATGACCAAAAAACTAAACCATGCACAACCAAAACACGCATTTAGAGAACTTGCATACAGTTTCTCCCTTCTAAGTGTCTCCAGTACCTCCCAAATATGACGGGCATGCTCTTTTTTACTCTTCGAATAAATCAGGATATCATCGATGAACACAATCACTGACTTATCCAACATCGACTGACACACTCAATTCATTAAATCCATAAAGGCAGCTAGTGCGTTAGTTAAACCGAAAGACATAACGAGAAACTCGTAGTGTCCATAAATTGTGTGAAAAACTGTCTTAGGAATATCTCGCTCCTTCACCTTCATTGATGGTAACCAGATCGAAGATCTATCCTGGAGAACCAACTGGCACCTTGGAGCTGGTCAAACAAGTCATTTATTCTCAATAGGAGATATTGGTTTTTCACCATTAACTTGTTTAACTCCCGATAGCCTTGCACATCCTCATACTACCGTCTTTTTTCTTAACAAAGAAGACCGGATCACCCCATAGAGAGATACTCGGTCGAATGAATCCCTTATCTAATAGCTCTTGTAACTGAGCCATCAAATCATTTCAGATGGAGCTAAACGATACAGTGCCTTGGCAACAGGTTGAGCACCAGGTATCAGATCAATCTGGAACTCGATCTCGCGGTCCGGTGCATACCATATAGGTCTTCTGGAAACACGTCCGGAAAGTCGCACACCACTGGCACATTAGAAAATTGTGGTTCTGGTGCATCCACATCCTTCACGTAAGCC
The DNA here is from genome assembly GCA_018326465.1 of Flaveria floridana. NCBI lineage: Eukaryota > Viridiplantae > Streptophyta > Magnoliopsida > Asterales > Asteraceae > Flaveria > Flaveria floridana. The sequence continues at coordinate 1,796 of BJCO01467734.1, read as the reverse complement.
AGGTAGGCGTTACATCCATGTCACATACACTTTTCTACCACCACCATCAAAATCACCTTCGGAACCGTAGTAAGTCGATCACCGTAGATCGTCACCGAACTCCCGTCGGGAGCGGTCAATCGAATCATCTTCTTTCGACACACAATATTTGCCTTGTAGGCTGCTAGCCAATCCATCCCTAAGACTATATCAAATACGCCTAAGGGCATCAAAAATAGTTTAGCAGAGAACTTATGGCCTTCTAGTTCTATGTCACAGTCTTCTATCATATCAGAAATTCTGGTAGACTTACCAATAGCAGTTTGTACATTAAATGGGTAATCAATGCTTCTACTACTAACAAGAAAGTTAGCACAGAAAGCAGTAGAAATGAAACTCCTACTAGCAACAGAATCAAATAATATAGAGGAACAAGTTTTGTTTAGTAGAAACATACCTGACACGACATCGGGGTCCACCCTGGCCTCCTCCGTGGTCATAGTGAAGGCTCTAGCACTTGCCCTCTGCCCTCCTTCTTCCGTCCTCTTCTTCATCCTAGAACTTTTGGCCCTTGCCTTCTTGCAATCCCTACTCAGATGGCCTTCCTCTCCACAGTTATAGCACCGCATAACCCCACACATCTTCGCCACATGACCGGGATTTCCACACTTGAAGCACACATTCGCTCCCCACTTACATTCATCCGTGTGCTCCCTTCCACATCTACCACACTTCTTCAACCCCAAGCTTGATGACACCACCCTACGGTCATCCACCCTCATCCTCTTGTTGTATAGGGTGAAACCGCCATGCCCAAACCGTTTCCTGCTCCAGTTCTTGTCACCACCACCTGTCTTCATCACCTCATCCACCGCCATCTCTCTCTTATTGTATAGCCTTCCAGCCAGATCCACTGCTGACCTAAAAGTGCTTTGTCGGGCAGCAATCAAATGCCTACGAATATCAGCCGGCAATCCCTACACATACCTCTTAATCTTCCTCGATACCGACATCCCCTAATCTAGTACCAGCCTTGCCATTTCATTAAACTTGGTGGTGTATTGCTAGTGGGTCGTGGTTCCAGCCTCAAGCTGTAGGAATTCCCTCTCTATCTTATCCAGCTCCCTATGAGGACAGAACTCCTTAATCACCAGCTTCTTCAGTTCTGGCCACCTCATCCTGCCAATGGCCCTACTACCCTCAGCCTGGATAATGTTGTCCTACCAGCATAAGGCCGAATCCACAAACGAGTGGGTAGCAAACTTTACCTTTTGATCCTCCCAACATTCACTAATATCAAGTACCACCTCCATCTCCCTTACCCATCGGTGAGCCGATACAGCACTGCCATTCCTATCAAACGTTGGGGGCTTGCATCTTTGAAATGCCCCATAGTTACAGCCCCATGCAGTTTCCTGCACATCCTCCTCCTCTTCATCATCACTGAAGGCCACCGTCTCTGTGACACCCCGAAAATTCAGGATTACACTAGTCAAACCGTTGTCGTTGTCATGGTCACATACTCGTTAATACTCGAAACGTATACAAACACCACCACCGACATCGTTAAATAAATTATGATAAAATACTAACACGGGTGTTTGTAGAGGATTCACATAAACGGGAGTACCAAAGGAATCCTCTTAATTAACAAAGCTCGTTCAATCACGTTGTTATCAACCGGAACAAATTCGGGAACACGGGACCTAAGTATAGGGACCAAACCCGACAATTGCCAAACTGGGGTTGGGTATAAATACCCATCCACCAGCCCAAAAACCTTCACAACCTGCTCTCTCTTCTCTCCTACGCTCTCT
>BJCO01467733.1:0-17813 GCA_018326465.1 Flaveria floridana | reverse complement strand
TTGAGCTTGATACTGCTGATGTGAATGAGACTATGGCTACTGTTGATCAACTAGTGGAGGATGAACTAAATGCGGAATCTGCAGCACACCAGGAACCCCAGGCTGCTTTCATGGCTGGCACCTCTACATCTGCACAGGTAGAATCGAAAGACGATCCCTTTGATAAACATGCTTGTGTTGAATGAAATAAGTTTAGGGAATGCATCGATCTAAAATTTGCTAGGTTATTAGAACATAATGATAACTTAGTAAATGACTTAAAACTTTGCACTGAGGCTAATAGAGTATTAAAGCAAAATGAAAGCAGTTTTAAAGAGAAAATTGAATTGCTCAGAAAACAATTAAAAGAAACTGAGGTTGTTGCTTTTAACCAAGAAAATGATATGAAGTTTTACATAAAAACAATTGAGGAAACTAAAAAGGACAGAGCCATTTTACAAGTTGAAAATGAATCTGTAAAGCAAAAACTACATAGTTTAGCTAGTTCCTCTCATATCTTGAAAAACTTGGTTAAAGAAAGAAACAACGGGGGAGGGCTGGGTTATAAAGTTGTGCCTCCAGCACATGAGATTCTCTTGAACACCAAAGAGAGACCTGTTAACAATAATCCCATCAAGGACCATGTGGTGACTACTCCTCTGGTCAGTGATCCGGACACTACAGGTAAACCTGCTCCTCCGGTTGCCGATCAGAAGACTTCAACATCGGGCACAAAGGATAAAACTATCATTGAGGACCGGGTGGAAAAGGATGATAATGTACCTCTTGGGTCGGGTTCACAATCTACTGTAACACAACCTAAGACTTCAAAATCTACTCAGTCCAAATCGGTTAAGCAAGATCTCAATCATTTCAAAAGACAATGTAATCATAATGTTAAACAAATCAAATTTGTCAAAGAAACTGAAAAACCTAAAGTTGAGACGAAAAGACCCATGCCTGAAGTATACTCCCCACCTCACAAGAGATCTCCTAGTCCTATTGAGAGGAGATCATTCTATACTTGTGGACAAAGAGGCCATATTTCTTCACACTGTCCTCGCTATCAGACACCTAGGCTTAAAGTTGAACTAGATCAGGAAGTCAAACCGTTTTCTTCAAAATAGAGATCTGAGACACCAGCTAGGTGTAAAACACCTACTCAGTCTTATGCATCTCCCCAACACCACAGATAACACAGACAAGTTACTGGCAAGTCTATGATTCCTGAGGTGAAACCTGCTTTTGAAAATAAATCTAAAGTTCAAACTGTAAATCAGTCATCGGTTTACCACAAACAAGCTTTGCACAAGGATGGTCTGTGGAAAGCTAAAATATCTGATATGTCTAATAGTGTTGATAAGTAGAAGAATGAGATTCTCCAACTCCAAAAAGACAGTGGGTCAAGTTTGTGATGTGCGATGCCTCTGGGAAACCCAAGCCATTAAAGGCTTGGGTCCCCCTCCTTAACTAATTATTTTCTATTGTGTGCAGGTTGTCCGCTATAGTGCTTCTACCAACACATGGATTGTAGATAGTGGAGCATCCAGGCACATGACGGGAAATCAGTCTCTCTTTTCAACGTCAAACAAATTAAAGGGGGACATGTTTCTTTCGCCGAAAACAAAGGAGGATACATTACCGCACAAGGAGAAGTAGGTAATGAAAATATGGACTAGAGGAAGACTATCATAGTACTTTAGGGTCTAAAAATTAAAGACCTTTTGCTACCCCTAAAGTCTATACAGTATCAGGGCCCTCCCGTCAGCATCATACCTCCACCCTAGTATTTCATTCTCAGCATTTTTGGGTGGGGTAGACATAGCCCTTGGAATTCCATCCTCGATCAGTGTCTGAGCATTAGGGTATCCCTCGGGAGTAGGTGGGGACTAAACAAGAACCTCACAAGGCTTAAAGTAGTAAGAGAGAATAACATATTTTGTTGCCATCTCTTGAAGTTCAAGCCAGAGAACTTCTCAGGCCTTTTAGCATGGTTAGCCACAACATGCGTAGGGTACCAACCAATGGTCCCACAACAGATGAGGTCATAGGTTTTGTGGTGGAGTATATCTGCACAGCTTCAGTAAACATTTCTGAAACAAAAGTTAAAAGGAATCAGTTATTGATTAACAGATAATCAATTTATAAGACTTTACAAGAAGTTCCAAGCTAGTGACATTGATCAAACATGATCAATTTCCTAGTACTTGATCAAAGTGCTCATTTGATTGAAATGGAATCTCCAAAGATCCAAACTTTCACAAAGTTTGGAAAAAGCAAAATTTTAAAACACGATTTATTTGACAACACCAAATTGACTAACACTCAAAATATGGAGACAGACAAAATTCAAACTTACACAAAGTTTGATTTTAGTAAAATTTTAGAAAATATAGTTATACAAAATCAATAAAGCACAAAAACAGGTTTTAAAATTTTTGTTTTAAGTTTGTAGGAACCCGTTTATAAGTTATGTATATATATAACACAAATATAATATAAGATTTATTTTACATAGAATTACATGGATAGAATGATTAAAATATTTAAACTAAAATAGACAGAATGGTTACAAAGATATGTAATGGACTAACAAAATCATGACGTGATCAAAATATCATATCTAAATAAACAGATTATCAACAATGATTATACAATTTATGAAAACTCAACCAAGCAATATATAGAAGCACTCGAACAAAATCTGTAAACGAAAGCAAGAAACAACCAAAAATTAAAAGTATGGCTGAGGCTTGCTCTTCAACAGCGGTCCCTTAAAACAGATTTCAGGCCACCCAGGTGAACCTGTCTGTCTCCCAGGTACAACAACTGAAGCAGTGTGTACTGCCGGGACTAGCCTAGCACCTGAAGAAATACCTGAAACAACGATGTGAAGTTCTGCTAAGGATGGGAAGGATTGCAATGAACTAGACGGATTGGTGCAACTCATGCATTTAGTTAGAACATGATTAGAGAGCTGTTTGGTTTTGTTTTTTTTGTTTTCTTATCAGTTTCCCATATGAACTCTTAAACTTGGCTTAAGGAACCTCAAGAGTTCCTTAACTAGCATTAAGGATTCATTAATCATCCATGAATGCTAGTTAACTGATAGAATATGAATAGTTGCAACCTGTTGAGCTCAAAAATACTAAATCGGCTCTCAAGCGGCTCGCGGCGATGCGAGCGTGTGAAGTGCCAAGTGCCGCCATCAAACCGCCACAATGCGACCAAGCGCCAACGGCCACCCCCGGCCCCGGCCGTGGGCGCGTCGGGCCTTTACAGGCCCTCCTGTCAGTCACTGGATGTGTCTACTTGTATAGGAGATACTCTCTCCATTACACCCTTATCTATAAACTACTCTCATCCTTTTCATCCCACCAATGTGGGACAACTTGAAATTCAAATTTTAATGTTTTAATCAACCATCATGTTTACAATTATACTCAATAATTATATTCATAATAGATAAATGAAAAAACATAATTGTCATTCATTTTTCCAACAATCCCCCACATGAATGGAAATTTCTCCTCATCAAGGTTTCTCAATATAACTTCAAAAGTCAAGTATTGCCGGATAAGTAGGTGTTCCCTTAGAACTTTCCGTTGTGAAGTGCACTTAGCCTCCTAGCGACTGGTAGAGGCGATGTATTTGAACCAGCCCCTCTTTGTGTAGACGTTATTACACCTTCACACAATTCTCTCCTTAGTCTGGCTAGACCCTCATTGGTGTGTTCTTTACGGTCATAGACACTTGCCTGGTTCTTCGAGAGCTCTAGGAATTGCGCATGCCACAATTCCATTTAAAGCGACCCTACTTCTCTCTTCACATAGGTGATTTTGCCATAAATCATTAAAAGCGATTGGCTTAACCTTCTTTGTCAATGTTTTGATATAGGAATGGTCCCGGAAGTACTGTTTATTAAGTATGTGGTACTACATCTTATTGCGTGTATCTCCTATTTAGAGAGAGAGATAGAGAGAGAGAGAGAGAAATGGTAATTCTTTTCCATGCGGACGCCACCATTCTGCCGGGGATTACCGTTATAACATGTCATTCACTCCCAGGCCAGTCTCTCCTCTTCTTCTTATTCTTCCATCCGTACTCCCATTGTCCATCGTTGGTGGGTTTTAGAGAGGGTTTTGGATTTCCTGCCGTATTCCTTTATGGTTTTCGTTTTCATTTGTTATGGCGATGATGGTGGCCTTCTACTTGGCGTGGCAACTCTAGTTGCAGCCATGGAATCATCCAAGTCTCTTTGTTTTGTGACGGTTAAGATGATTGTACGGATGTGATGACGGAGGTGATGGCGGTCGTAGGTGTTGCGTGTACCCGGTGACTGTGGTTTTAAAACCCCCACCGCCTACAACTTCATGTTCCGATGATGCTCTCAGAGGTAATTGAAGGTGAAATGAGTGCAATTTGATGTTGTTGGGGGGTTTTTAAAGCTCATAGATATACCGAATGTGAGATGATGATAATTTGGGTTTGGATGTTGTTTCAGTGTTGCTTTTCCCCTTAATCCTTTTGGATTTTCCATTTGAGTTCTATTATGGTGATGATAATGATGTGCCAATACTTGGTGTGGCAACTGCAGTTGCAGCTATGGAGGCCTCTGAGCCTCTTTATTTCGTTCATTTTTGTTTGTTCTTTTGTTTGCGGTGGTTGTGTTGGTGGTGGTGATGCTTCTATTTGGCGATGGTCATGCGGGTGGTTGTGTTAGTGATAAGGTTGCAACTGTTTTGTGATCTGTTGATTGATTACAACTGATGTTGGTTTAAACATTATTACAACACATCCTCTAATCAGCAAAATTGTTGCTTATGTATTTATATTTTTTGTCATACGTGCTAACTTGAAGATCAATACGTGAGAATCAAGGAAATGAAAAGATCAAAAGAATACGATGGAATTCAGTATGCAAGAAAGAAAATACACAGCAAAACGAAGAAGATGAAGACTACCATCTTCCCATATGACTCAAGGCTTTTGTAGCCGTAACAAACTCTAACTAACTCACCTTTTACTAATGTCAATACAACCCCCTGAACTATGAAACAATGCAACCCTCTACCATGACAACTTGTCAATACATGACTAAAATATGCAAAACCAATACATCAACAAGATATTCAGATATTAAGTAAAACCATCTTACACATACTTCATTAAAACATCACAATATATCTAACAATCTCCACCTTGGTGTTTAATGAAAACAGTAACACCTAAGTGACATGCAGAGTATCCAAACAATATGTAAACTTTGATCCCCAGCATTGTGTTGAGTATCAACATACTCTACCTTAACAACTTTAGAACATAAGACTTCTCTAATCCAATGCAACTTTACATTAATATGCTTGGACCTTTCATGAAAGACTTGATGTAAGGCCCCGTTCCCAGACACCTCACAGTTGGTCATTCGTAGCACTAAACATACATATTTTTATGCATTTCATAAAAAAACACAACAAAAGTCATTAATGAAATCCATTCATTTTATTAATAATTACTGTTGTTATGAAATAAAATGTTGTTCAACTGCAAAAGAATCTTTCAGTGATTGTATTACTAAACAACAATAATAACATGCGTGAATGGATGCCCATCTTGCCCTGCCAAGTAGCCTCCCTGCGTACCATACTCAGCAACCTTTACCTGCCGACTAAAAATGCATAAAAGTCAGCGTTGCTGAGTGAGTTCTAGTTTTATAAGTATCAAAATACTTTATAAATACGTAAAAATACTCTTTTCCATAACACTTTCTTTACTATCACACATGTTCATTCGTTATCGTACATGTTCGTTCGTTTCATACTTTATCATTTCATTCGTTATTACTCGTTTCGTACTTTATCCTTATCTTTCGTTAATGTTCGTCTCATACTTTATCACTATCTTTCGTTAATGTTCACTTCGTACTTCATCACTTCGTTCGTTTCATACTTTATCATCTCGCTCGTTTCATACTTATTCTAGATCCTGTTAGGCTTTTCCCCCATCGCGGTCCGAAACCTCCATTCCGAGCACAAAGCTCCTTTACTAATTAGCATGAAGCCCATGGCACGAAGCCACCATTCTAGGCACAAAGCCCTATTACTATCTGGCACAAAGCCGTATCATATACTAGCACAAAGCCGGGGGTCGACTGACAAGGATCCTGTTTTGTAGTATGGGTTCAGTCAGCTAGACTAGTCCCCCTATGTGTGAACCCACATGGGTTAAAATCATATGTTATAAAACACATAGTTGAGCTACCAACTCACAAAGAGTTGTAATCCTACTTTAAATCTGCTTGCAAGCCTTTTTTTTCTTTCATTACGTTTCACTTTTCATCTTTGTTATCTTTCTATTTATTATGTTATACTTTACATTCGTTCAGACATTCATCATACTACGTAAAGTAATAACATAATACTTAACTTATATTATAGTATAATATAAAAACGTTTTGAAAACTAATAAAAGATAACAACTTATACACATATGCATATCATACATTCATCATAACATCATGCATATACTATTCATAAACTCTCACTTATTCATGCTTAGAATTGTCCAAAACAGCCCATAAGTCAAACTAGGGTCAAACCCTAAAATTCTGTTTTTCCTCAAAATTTAAAAATTTTTTCTAAGTGTTGGGCGCATGAGGACTATTTGGGCGCATCAGCTCTGTTTGGGCGTTTTTCAACTATGTAGGCACATTAGTCTACACAACCACTTTAACACTTAGGCGCATGGGCCTTTTGGGCGCATGGGCACTATTTGGGCACTTCATCTTACACTTAGTCATTTCAGTCAAATCTCAGGCGCATGAAGCACTGTTCAGGCGCATGAACTCACACTTAGAAATACTAAGGCAAATCTAGGCGCATGAGCTACTATTCAGGCGCATCACCTTACTTAAAACTTTTCTAAGGCAAATACTAGGCGCATGGGCTACTGTTTGGGCGTATCATCTCATACTTAGCCTTTTAAGCCTATTATTCAGGCGCATGGGCCCTGTTTGGGCGCATGAACACCATTTTATACATTTCTAACATGTTCTTTCAGTCCCAATCAATGTCATAACATGCTCTAAGCCTTTCACTACGATTCTAAGCCCAAACATAACATGTACAACAACAAACTACCAACATACAAACATATACTCATACGGTCATACATGTAAAATTTTATAAAAACCATTTACATGAATTTGCAGCCCCGAAAAAGTTGTAAAACGAGTAAAATATGGGGTCTAGAGACTCACCTTTGCTGCTTTAAATTCTCAAACTCTTTGAACTCGAACTTTCAAAGGTTTTCTTAACACCTAAACATGTTAAGACATCCAACCAAGCACATATACATGTAAGAACACATATAATTCGGTTACATGGCCAAGAAATCTATAAAACCGAACCCAAAACTCATAAAATGCTTACCAATTTTGATTTTAGCTGCTTTCTCTCTCTAGAATCCGAAAACTCTTCTCTTCTGCTCTTCTTTCTTTTCTTTTTTGGTCGACAGAAAGCAGTTGTGAAAGGTGGCATGGGCGGCCATCCCTATATGTAAAAGATATTTGACTTTTTTGTACTTTTACACAAAGCCCCCTCCACTTTTGTTCCTTCTTATTTTCTTTTCCTTTCTTTTATTTGACAAAATTTTCCGGGTGTTACAAGTCCACCCCCCTTAAAAAGGTTTCATCTCCGAAACTTGTCACTCTTCGAATAACTATGGGTAATACTGTCTCATCTCCTCTTCACTCTCCCACGTCTGAACCCTTTCTGTGCTTCCACTACACTCGCACCAGTGGAACCACTTTATTCCTCAATCTCTTCTCCTTTCGATCAATGATTGCCACTGGCCGCTCTACATAATTGAGCCGTTCATCTACTTCGATATCATCCAGTGGTACAATCATATCTTCATCGGCTAAGCACTTTCTCAGATGAGATACATGGAATATCGGATGGATCCCACTTAACTCGTCTTGCAATTCTAACCTATAGGCCACCTCTCCTACACGTGCAATGATTTGGAAATGTCCTATGTACCTTGGGCTTAGCTTACCCCTCTTCTGGAACTGAATGATTCTTTTCCAAGGTGTGACCTTCAACATAACTTGGTCACCCACCTTGAATTCGATCGATTTACGCCTCTTGTCAGCGTACGACTTTTGTCTATCATTCACAGCTTTCATGAAAGCCTTGATCTTTTCTAACTTCTCAGTCATAGCCTCTATCACCTTGATGCTTCCCAGCTCTCTCTACCTGATGTCACCCCAACACACGGGCGTCCTACACCTTCTACCGCATAGCATCTCGGAAGGTGGCATACCAATGCTGGCATGACAACTGTTATTGTACAAGAATTCAGCTAACGGTAAGTGATCATCCCAACTTCCGCCAAAATCGATCACACACGCCCGAAGCATATCTTCACGCGTCTGGCTCGTCCTCTCAGACTGATCGTCTATCTAAGGATGATAACCTGTGCTAATGTGTAGCCTTGTCCCCATCATATCATGGAATCTCTTTCAAAACTTTGATGTAAACCGGGTGTAACTATCCGGTACGATAGACACCGACACACCATGACAAGCTACAATCTCTTTAATGAACAGATCCACCAATCTTTCAGAAGAATACGTCTCGTGGATCGGTAGGAAGTGAGCACTATTCGCAAGTCGATCCATAATCACCCATATGGTATCGCACCCCTCGCCGTACGAGGTAGCTTAGTAATAAAATCCATGGTGATGTGCTCCCACTTCCACTCGGGTATATCCAATAGTTGGATCTTCCCGTATGGTTTCTGATGTTCTGCCTTCACTTGCAAACAAGTAAGGTACTTGCGCACGTACTCTACCACATCACGCTTCATACCCGGCCACCAATAGTCTTTCTTCATATCCTGATACATCTTCGTGGCATAGGGATGGATCGAGTATCGACTCTTATGAGCTTCATCCATGATTCGTCCCCTTAGGTCTCCGTATCGGGGAATCCATATCCGTCCATTTCGGGTTTTAACACCGAGAGTGTTTTCACCCAATTCTTTGACTAGACCTCTCATTCATTTGGAATATAGGCGATCTTCTTTTAACGCCTCCTCTTGAAAGTCTTTCACTTGGGTCATCACATCAGCGGTCATAACCAACTGGTAAGCTTTCACCCGAATCGGCTCCGGTCTCTCCTTTTGGCTAAGGGCATCGGCCACAACATTGGCCATACCCGGATGGTAATGGATCTTACTATCATAGTCCTTGATAAGCTCTAACCATCTCCTTTGTCTCATGTTGAGATCCTTTTGCTTGAAGAAGTACTTCAAGCTCTTATGGTCGGTGAAGGTAGTGCACTTCGTCCCGTACAGGTAGTGCCTCCAAATCTTCAACGTGAAGACCACAGTCGCTAACTCCAAATCGTGGGTAGGATAATTGACTTCGTGAGTCTTCAATTGTCAGGATGCGCAGGCTATTACCCTTCCTCGTTGCATTAACACGTAACCTAGCCCCGAATAAGATGCATCCGAATACACTACTAAGTCTTCACTCCCTTCAGGTAACGTTAAGACAGGAGCTTGGGTCAATCTTGTCTTCAATTCCTCGAAAGCATTCTCCTGTTCTCAACCCCATACATATTTCACGTCCTTGCCGGTCAATTTAGTTAAAGGTGAGGCTATATTAGAAAAGCCCTAGATGAATCTCCTGTAATAACCCGCCATACCCAAGAAACTACGGACCTCGGATGGTGTCTTTGGAGACTTCCATTACATCACCACCTCAACCTTTGCTGGGTCTACCATAATTCCTTCAACATTCACCACGTGACCTAGAAATTGTAACTCGCGCAACCAAAATGCACACTTAGAGAATTTAGCATATAAAATTTCTCTTCTAAGTGTCTCCAATACTTCATGTATGTGGCCGGCATGTTCTTCCTCGCTTTTTCGAATAAATCAGGATATCATCAATAAACACAATCACTGATTTATCTAACATCGGCCGACACACTCAGTTCATCAAATCCATAAAGGTAGCTGGCATGTTAATTAGACCAAAAGATATAACGAGGAACTCGTAGTGTCCATAACGTGTGCGAAAAGCTGTCCTAGGAATGTCCCACTACTTCACCTTCAACTGATGGTAACAAGATCGAAGATCTATCCTCGAGAACCAACTGACACCTAGGAGATGATGAAATAAGTCATCAATCCTCGGTAACAGATACCGATTCTTTACAGTCAGCTTATTCAGCTCTCGGTAGTCAATACACATTCGCATACTACCGTCCTTCTTCTTCACGAACAATACCAAAGCACCCCAAGGAGAGATGCTCGGTCGAATGAACCCTTTATCCATCAACTCCTATAGTTGATCAATTAGTTCCTTCATTTCGGTAGGAGCTAATCGATATGGTGCTTTGGTAACAGGTTGAGCACCGGGTATCATATCAATCTGAAACTCAATCTCACGGTCTGGTGGCACACCTGGTAAGTCTTCCGGGAACACGTCCGGAAAGTCACGCATAACCGGCACATCAGACAGTTGGGGTACTGACGCATCCACATCATTTATGTAGGTCAGATAAGCACTACATCCACGTCTCATGCACTTTGCTGCCACCGCCATTGAAATCACCCTTGGAACCGTAGTGACGTGATCACCGTAGACCGTCACCGAACTTCCATCGGGCGCAACTATTCGAATCATCTTCTTTCGACACACGATATTTGCTTCATAGGTTGCTAACCAATCCATCCCTATTACTACATCAAATCCACCTAGAGGCATCACATGTAACTTAGCAGCAAACCTATGACCTTCTAATTCTATGGCACAGTCCTCTATCACATCTGTAATTTTAGTGGACTTACCAATAGCAGTTTCTATATCAAATGGATCGTTAATACTTCTACTACTAACACATAACTTATCACAAAAAGCAGTAGGAATGAAACTCCTAATAGTACTAGAATCAAATAACACAGAGGCACACATTTGGTTTACTAGAAACATACCTGACACAATATCAGGATCCTTTCTGGCCTCCTCCTGCATCATCATGAAGGCTTTAGCAGTGGCCCTCTGTTCTCCTTCTTCTGGCTTCTTCTTCGCCCCAGAACTCTCAGCCCTTGGCTTCTTACAGTCCCTACTCACATGGCCTTCCTCACTGTAATTATAACATCGTATAAGTCCACACACCTTCGCCACATGACCAGGCTTCCCATATTTGAAGTACACATTCATCCCCCACTTGCACTCACCAACGTGCTCTCCTCCATATTTACGACACTTCTTTATCCCCGAACATGAAGACACCATCCTTCAGTCATCCACTTTCCTCCTCTTATTGTTTGGAGTGAAACCACCATGTCCATACCTCTTCTTTCCCCAGCTCTTATCACCATCACCCGCCTTCTTCACCTCAACTACCGCCACTTCCCTCTCATCATACAACCTAGTCGCTAGGTCCACCACCGACCAAAAGGTACCCGGCCGGGTAGCGATCAAGTGCATGCGTACGTCAGCTGGTAATCCCTGGATGTACTTCTTGATCTTTCTCGATACTGGCATCACTTGATCCGGCACCAAACTTTCCATGTCAATAAATTTGGTGGCATATCGCTGGTGTGTCATGGTACCAGCCTCCAGCTGCTGGAATTCCCTCTCTATCTTGTTGAGTTCCTGGTGAGGACAGAATTCCTCGATCACCAGCTTCTTCAACTCCAACCACCTCATCCTGCTGATGGCCCTGCTACCCTCACCCTAGACAATATTGTCCCACCAATATAAGGTCGTGTCCACAAACGAGTGGGTAGCAAACTTCACCTACTGGTCTTCTCGACACTCGCTGATGTCAAGTACCGCCTCTATTTCTCTCACCCATCGGTGAGCAGCAGCAGCAGTTCCGTTCCCATCGAACGTTGGGGGCTTGCACCTCTAGAAGGACCCATAGTTGCAACCACGTGTAGTTTCCTGCACTCCTTCTTCTTCCTCCTCCTCCTCACTTGAGACAATCGTCTCGGTCTCCGATCGCTCCCTTTCCGCCCTTCCGGTGGTCCTTCTCCTCTCTTTCTTCTCTTTCTCTCTTACTGCCTTAATAACTTCAATCACCCACAGATGGTAGTATTGTTTGCTTGACCTTGTGTACTTCCTCTACCCCCACCTCTTTCACCGAGGCCCTTAAGTTTGCACTCTCATCACCACCCTCCTGGTGATGCACCTTGGGCTCTTCACGGGCCCTCTCAGTAGTCCTAGCCTGGTTCCAAGTGACATGCGATTCAGCACCACATCCTCCCTGTACTCCACCCCTAGAGGCCTTAGATGATCTACCTCCAGCCATTCTCTAATCACTATAAGATTCAAACACTAACATGGTCATTCGAAGAATAGCTCAGTTTATGTTAAGTGTAGTAAGTCCCTAATTACAGCGACTAGTTGTGATTAGCCACTTACTTTACTCTCCATATCCCAAGCATTCCTATCCTGACTACATCAGTATCTAAATCTACTAAGAACACATGATCAACTAGCACATAACTCCAATTAGCTTTGAAAAAGAAATACCTGATGACACGTAGCTACTAGGGCTGGCATCCCTTTTCTTTAATCCCATTCTCAGTTTAATATTAGGTTTTGAAAATATTTACTCAATTCACTTAAACTTTGGCTCTAATACCAACTGTAAGGCCCCGTTCCCGGGCACCTTACAATTGGTCATTCATAGCACTAAACATACATATTATTATACATTTCATAAAATATCACAGCAGAAGTCATTAACAAAAACCATTCATTTTATTAATAATTACTATTGTTATGCAATACAATACTGTTCAACTACAAAAGAATCTTTCATTGATTGTATTACTAAACAACAATAATAACATGCGTGAATGGATGCCAGTCTTGCCCATCCAAGTAGCCTCCCTGCATGCCATCCTCAGCAACCTTTACGTGCGAACTAAAAATGCATAAAAGTCAACGTTGCTGATTGAGTTCTAGTTTTATTAGTATCAAAATACTTTATACGTTTTATACGTAAAAGTACTCTTTTCCATAACACTTTCTTTACTATCACACATGTTCATTCGTTATCGTACGTGTTCGTTCGTTTCGTACTTTATCATTTCATTCATTATTACCCATTTCGTACTTTATCCATATCTTTCGTTAACGTTCGTCTCGTACTTTATCACTATCTTTCGTTAACGTTCATTTCGTACTTCATCACTTCGTTCGTTTCATACTTTATCATCTCGCTTGTTTCGTACTTATTCTAGATCCTGTCAGGCTTTTCCCCCATCGCGGTCTGAAACCGCCATTTCGAGCATAAAGCTCCTTTACTAATTGGCACAAAGCCCGTGGCCCGAAGCCACCAGTCTAGGCACAAAGCCCGTTACTATCTGGCACAAAGCCGTATCATATATTGGCACAAAGCCCGAGGTCAAATGACAAGGATCCCGTTTTGTACTATGAGTTCAGTCACCTAGACAGATCCCCCTATGTGGGAACCCTCATGGGTTAAAATCACATGTTATAAAACACATAGTTGAGCTACCAACATATGCAGACATATCATCTCTATACCTAATAGGTTGGACAATTTGCCTCCTAGGTCTATCAGTTGCAATACGAGGCTTAGCAACTGATCTTTGGGAGCTTTCAGGATAATCAACCCTACTAGTAGGCACTTCAACACCCCCATCAGTGAACTCCACCTCAATTTGACATTCATCATGGTTTGTATTTCCATCACTATGCCTTGACATTACATCCTTATACATGACATTCTCATCAAATGTCATATTTCTATGAACAACCACCCTAGGACTCCTATTTTCTAACCTCCATAGTCGATATCCCTTTACTCCTTCAGGATATCCTAACATTACACACTTTTCTGCCCGGGGATCTAGCTTCCCTTGACTCATATAAGAGTAGTCTAGACATCCAAACACCTTGAGGTTGCTATAATCAGTGGCATTGCCTGGCCATTTCTCCATGGGCACCATCATGCCAATTGCTGAAGAGGGTGTTCTATTTATTGTATAAACTCTAGTCTTCAGTGCCTCTGCCCAGAAACTCTTAGGCATACCTGCACCATTAAACATACATCTTACCCTTTCTAGAAGGGTTCTATTCATTCTTTCAACTAGCCCATTTTGTTGGGGAGTACCAGGTATAGAGAGATGCCTATCAATCCTACTTTTCTTACACAAAGCATCAAACTCTTTGTTGCAGAATTCAAGGCCATTATCTGTCCTCAAAATTTTGACCTTCTTTTCAGTTTACAAGCACCTACCATTCCTTAAACTTGTTAAAGGCTTCATACTTGTGCTCTAGTATATAGAACCAAACTCTCCTTGAGTAATATTCTATCAAGGATAGAAAGTAGGATGCCCCACCAAGAGATACACTCTTTGTAGGACCCCAGAGATCTACATGTATGTAGTCTACAATACCCTTAGTGTTAAGTATCCCCTTTGAAAACTTTACTCTTTTAGTTTTCCCTATTATTTAGTTTTCACAAGAACCAAAGTCATAACTAATCAATCTTTCAAAGTACCCTTGTTTCTTTAACTCAACTAACCCTTGTTGGCTTACATGCCTAAGTCACCTGTGCCATAGCATGGCTGATGCACTATCAGAGACAGCAGCAGCTGACAGTGCCTTAGTGACAGCATGCCTATTTAGTGCACAAGTATTGTTGTCTCTCCTTGTACCAGCCAACATCACCAATGATCCTTTTATGACCTTAGTCTTACCATCTTTCAAGGTTAGATGAAATCCTTTCCTCTCAAAGGTACCTAGAAATATTAGATTACTTTTTAACTCTAGGATGTACCTCACACCATGAAGATCAATGGTGGTTTCATTTCTCAGTTTGAATGATATTACCCCAGTACCCTCAATTTTACATCGCCTATCATGCCCTAATTGTACCACTCCATGTTCCTTTAGTTCTAACTCTTTAAAAAACTCCTTATATGGTGTCATATGGTAGGAGCATCCTAAATCTAAAATCCATACCTATTTTGATTCAGATTTTGAGACCATCAACACTTCTGCACTCTCATAGCCATCCATGGCATCATCTTGAGAGCCCTTATTTTGGTTCCTGTTCTTTGAGAATTCAGCATTTCTCCTTTTTCACTATGGGCACTTCTTTTTCAAGTGTTTATCGGAGTTGCAAACAAGCACCTGAGCCAAGCCTTAGACTTCGACCTGGGCCTCATGGTCTTGTTCTTTATGAATATACTCTCTGGTCTCCCTCTTACAATTAGGCCTTCTGAGTTATCCTCCTTCATTTCACCCCTCTTGTGCAGTTCCTTGAAGTTCATGACTGACACCACTTCTTCCATCGATAGACTTTCTCTGCCGAACATTAGGTATCGACAAAATGTACGTAGGACGCTGGTAGAAATGATAAGAAGATTATTGCTCTATCCTCATCATCGGTTTCCACCTTGATGTTTTCAAGATCCAACAAGATCTTACTGAACTCATTGATATGGTCTTCTAGTGACTTTCTAGCGGCCATATTAAGTAAAACCTTCCTACACATACTTCATTAAAACACCACAATATATCCAACAATACATAATGTGTTGTGGGTGGTATATTAACCTATGAATGAATCAATATGTGTTAGGTTCCTTACTAACATTTTAATCTCACCGCAGGAATCCAATTATTACAATTTTTTTTAAAAATAGGTGTTGCTACCTTCTCACCAACACATATTTTAAAAAACTTACTGGATATTTAAACTCACTACATCAATCTAATTATGACACCATCCATATTATGTAAGCATAACCAGTTTCTACTTCCTTTAAAGTGTACCGACTGAGGGTTGAATCATATTAATAGATTCAAAACTCTTTGCATGTTATATGAAGGTGTTTGATCTTGAAATTGAATGCAAGCTTACAGGTTGCTTGATCACCATTTGCGACTGTATTTATTTTTTAAAATTTGTGCCATTGTTAACATCATTGATTTTTGGCAATTCATTAGGTGTTTTGAATGATTTGTGGCGCGTCAATGTAAGTACATGTTGCCACGAGGTTAAGGTTTATTTCAGTGCATTTGCCCATCATATCTTTTGCATAATAAAATATCTATAATGATGATAACTCTAATATGTTTATGCATCACTCTGTTGAATTTTGACCTGATTAGAAGGCCTTTAATTGATCCATTTTGACAATTCCTATACATTCATGTTTGTTTAGCTACTTAATATACAAAAGATTACCAATATCTAACACTTGCTGAATAATTCATATCCAGATGTAACACTTTAACCTTTTGTCGTATTAAAACAAATACACTCTACCTAATATCACCAGTAATATGGCAACTATACATATATGTTGGTGTTTAGTATACGTGTAGTATGGGTGCACAACATTGATTACGCTATCTAACCTAATGTTGTTCGATTTTTATGATTTCTGCAAGTTTGAGATAAAAGAACTCACTAGGGCCCCCCTACATGACTAAGGGTTCGTTTAACGTAAGTTTCTTGGATTTTTTACACCTGATATTTTTAACCATTAATTGTTTGAATTCAACCTGGAATGCTTACTGTTTTAATCTAAACAACTACTTGAGTTTTTTGGCATAACGGTTTTAGTCCACCCCTGTTATCAATTAGTGTTCTTGGATTTTTTTAAGTTATGATGGTTCAATTGTTTTAGGTGCTAACTGTTTGAACTTGATTCTAATTGTTATGTCTTAAAATCTTCACAGGTCCTTGGATTCTTATGATTTTTATAACTTGATTTTTCTTGAATTTAATATTCTTTATACAAACAGGGGCAGCAGTTTGGAAGGTTCTTTTATGAAAGATAATAACGAACTTGGGGAGTCTACATCCTAAGTATGCTTCTTTCTTCGTGTTGCTATTTAGAAATCTATAGAGGTGGAGACAAATGGGCATGTCATACCGACAAAAAATACAATACACCAAAATACATGTAAGTTTAATATGGTAGAACTAATAGATATCGTATAGCTGAACTTACAACACAAGGTGGACTACTACATCCACGCATGTTTAATGAGGTCTTAAAAACTTTAGTCGCTATGCAATGCCTTAAAAAAGCTTACACAAACAACAAATGCAAGTTGGTAGATATAACGGATTATGAATTAGCCAATATGAATGATCTTTAGCAGCATGATAATGTTGAGGCATATGTTAACCACCTATACATGGGCTTATTATCATTGGGTATGACTAGACCAACAAAACGAGTCCCCGCTGCAACGGGCGGCGGGAAAGTACTATGTATATATATTAAACATGAATGCCGACCACTCGTATCATCGCCGGCCACCATAGAGCCAACATCCATTGATCTCATGATGCACTCCACCAGTGTACCAATGCTATTTCCCGCCACTGCAACTGAGCTGTGCCAATGACGGTGACCGACGGTGGCGATTTGCGATGGTAGTGGTAAGAGGCGGTGAATATCAAACATGTTAATTAAGAAGGAGAAGCCAAATGCATGCTTTATCAGTCGGTCGACTGAACATATATCAAAGGTTGCTTAAGTGGGAAATCACATGATTGTATTTTGGTACGTAGGAGGGGAAAGATGAGGTCGACGGTGGTCCAAGGGGGGTAAGGCCGGGTAGGCGATAATCACTGGTGGAGGAACCCACCACCCCACCTTCCGCTCAGGGGCGGAGCTTGAATACTTTTGTAGGGGGCGAGGGCAAAATTAAATTTTTTTAGGGGGGGCGAACTCAAGTTTTATATAAAAATTTACACTACCGGGCCAAAAATTTACACTACCGGTCTAAAATTTAACACTACTGACGAAAA
>BJCO01467721.1:0-13748 GCA_018326465.1 Flaveria floridana | reverse complement strand
CGTTAAGTCTTGCATACACGTGTCGTAAGCACACACTTGTTGTCGTTGAACGTTGGTGACCTAATAATAATAATCAATGATAAACAATGATAATCTAATTAATAATGTTGGTTATTGGTTGTGATTATGTGATTTATGAATTTATAGATTTTAAATATTTATTTTGTAAATCTTACGCGATAACGTGACTATGTGTTATATATATATTTTATGTGTTGTGTGACTTATTGTAAATGTTTATGACTATTATTATTGGATAATAATACTTATAACTTGTAGTTAAAATTATAAAAAAAATGCTACAAAGGTTAATTTTTGCAAAAACATAGTTAAAGGAGGGTTTAAAGGTAAAGGTTAAATATGGTAACTTTGACAAAACCCAACCCTAGCCCCCTTGTTCCCCATTCGGAAGCAACCATCATTCTCACCCTTCATCCTTCGAAATTCAGCCAAGAAAGCACACACACAAATTTATTTTAGTTGGTACCAAGTGATTACAAGGTGTTTGCAAGCATAATTTGTAAATTCTACACATATAAAGGTTAGTTTTGATTGGGTTTTTCATAGTTTTGATCTTGATGAACCCAAAATCCAAAAATTAGCGATGATAATCTAAAATTGATGGTGATACTCTTGTATGTGAAGTTGTCACATATGACTAAACTATATATCAACTAATATGTCACCAATGGGTCAAACGGGTTAACTGGGTCACATGTGTGTTGTCTTTATAAAACCTTGAGTTCTTTGATTGTAGAGCACTTAGGGTTTCTTTGGGATTTCTGTGTACATGTACTTATGTATTTGTGTGTTCTAGGTAACCTCTGAAGGTTGTCTTTCTACTTGTTCTTGTCAAGTTAAACCTTAGATATCTATCACACGTATCAAGTGAGTTCATGCCCCACTCTTTTTATATAATCTCTTTTGGGGGAGATAGCATACTGGTATTTACAAACGCTTTATCATTATGAGTTGTGTATAGTTTTAATATAGTGTTGATTACCCTGGAAAGTCCTCACACTTTCGGTTTGTTAATAATTATTTAGCGGGAAATCTTGGGTAGTACTACTGGGTCTGACGAGCCCCACCTGTGTGACTCGAGGTCAGACAGGTGCAATATTGTCCTAATGAACGTTGTCACGGCCTGGTAAGTCGTGGCGGGAGGCAACCAATGTAACACAGTCAGCTTCAAATACGAAATCACTATGATTATTACTAATTGTGAATAGACTAGCTATCTATTACAATGCACTGCTTATGTTTTTTTTATAACCATCACTGATTATTATTTAACGCGAACTCATGAATTCACCAATCATTATGTTGAATTGTTTAGTATGCTATTCTTAGTTTAAGAGTTGCTATTGCCTAGGAGCACGTTGCACGGGACAACATTATGAAGTTATTTGCATGTCATGAAACAATATTTCATTTATCTTAGTTGAATACCTAAGAATGTTTTTGCATAACTTTTGGGTGCATAACTTTTATGCGCGTATGTTTGCGCATTTTAAAAGGTGTTACACTGTTTTGGATTTTAAATGCTTCCGCAGTATTTAAAGTTAAACTCTGATTTTGATTGTTAGTTCATATAGAATCGTCCTGAGTAGCTAATGACTGAGATCCTGGTTTGTCACGCGCCTCGTGGTAAAACCCCGCACACGGATTTTTAGGGTGTGACAGATTGGTATCAGAGCCATTGGTTATAGAGAACAAGGTTGCATACATACTAGACTATAACCGCACATAGTTAGTTAGTAACTTGTTCCTTATTTTCTGCTGTATACTCATTGGAATACACATCACACTCTTTGCAACATGGCATCATCATCGAGAGCTCCGGGTAAGCAACCGGTATCACCTATACGTTCTGAGTCCCCACCTCCCTATTCACCAGTACCTGACTGGCCCCAACATTATTACCCTTCTGAAGAAGTTAACTTGGATCAACCTTTTGCCTTGATGGAGCGTGATCCTCCACGAGATTGGAGCTTCTACCCTAAGTTCATATATCACTTAATGTATAGGGAATGCATGCCTGATTCGAGGCCAAGAACTAGGAACAACACTGAGCAGCCTACACCTTCTCTTCCACGGATGGTACAGTCAAACGAGCAAGTTATTGCTGCATTAGTGGCTACACTGGATACTGAGCAGCAACAAGTCAAGAAACTCACCAATGAGAATTACACCCTAAAACACGAGGTACAAGAACTACGACAGCAGGTGGACACGCTTGAGGAGCGGCATGGGAAGACCCTAGGTGGGTGTTATACTATGGAAGACGTCATAATAGCACTTACGGGACGTGTGAATGGACTAGAGCAGCGGGAGTGAATGGCAAATGATAGGTTTGCAGCTCTAGAAGCCCAAATGGCAGCACTCCAGGTTGCTATAGCTCATGCATCAGAAGAGGACCCTGAGGATGAGGGCCCTGAGGAAGCCCCTGAGGAGGAAGAGGAACCAAAAGAAATGGAGGATGATAGAGATGGGTCAGACGTCATTGATTGATATTTTTTTATGACTTAGACTATGTAGTGTTTCTTTCTTTTGAAACCTATATGGGAAGGGTTGTTTCCTACCCAACCGACAAAATCAAATTTTGACATTGATGAATACTTTGTGACTCATTTGCAATTTATTTACCTTTGGTTATTATTTTTGTTATAAATGTTGTGGTTGTGATGAAATCATTATTTCTTATTGTTTACTATACTCCGATAAGATAAATATGTTGGATGTTACTCATTATTGTATTTGTGAATGTAAAGTGAAAAATGGATGTTGGTGGACGTGGACGTGGGCGTGGCGCCGGAGGCCGTGGAGGCGGTACAAAAGCTGGAAATGGAGTTCTGGCAGCTAAAGATGCAAGGCTCTGAAATCGAGGCCTATACCACCCAAACCCATGAACTAGCACTTTATGCCCGAGGATGGTGAACGAAATGCATAAAAGGGTCGAGCACTACATCTGGGGATTGGTGCCTGAGATCCAAAGCATGGTGACTGTTCCCAACCCCGCCACTATTCAGCAAGCCATCCAGTTATTTCATAAGCTAACTGATCAAGCGGTGGAGCAGGGACGACTACCCAAGTGGGGCGCTGTGGAGAGTGTGCCCGACAATAAGAGAAAGTGGGATGGTCCCAACAACAAAGCATCATCTTGCAGTAGTCAACCTCAATCCCAGCAGCAATAGCCAATTCAGTAACAACGGAGGTTTGACAATAACCGAAGTTTCAACCAGGTGACTCCCAACAATCAAGGACCTAGTGGTTATGGCGGTAAACACTCCAAGTGCAACCGGTGTAACTACCATCATGTGGGAAGGTGTGATACCTTCAAATGCTAGCGTTGTGGGAGGATTGGACACCAGCTAAAGACTGTCATGGGGAACTGATGAGGAAGCCACAACAAACTTCGGAGACCCCCAAAAGTTGCTTCAAATGTGGAAAGAAAGGCCATTATAAGCGCAACCGTCCACAACTGAGGAAGAATGGGAATGGCAACAATAACAATGGCTACAACAACAACAATGGCAACAACAACAATAACAGTAATGGCAACGATAATGGTGGAAACAACAACAATGGTGCTAAGGGAAGAACCTTCATTATTAGCTCAGGTGAGGCCCTAAACGACCCTATGACTGTTACTGGTAAATTTTCGGTTAATAGACATTTTGCTACTGTACTATTCGATACTATAGCCGATAGAAGTTTTGTGTCCTTAAAGTTCTGTAGTCTTTTAAGTGATGTGCCTTCAGCCTTAAAATCTAAATACACTGTAGAATTAGCTGACGGTAAACAGATTAACGTAACGCATATTCTTAGAGATTGCAAGATAGAACTTGCTGGTCACACATTCACCATTGATCTTATGTCTTTTATGCTTGGAAGTTTTGACGTAGTGATAGGGATGGATTGGCTCTCCAATAAACAAGCGGAAGTCATATGTCACGAGAAGATCATATGGATTCCTGTTGGTGAAGAAGTCCTTACGGTCAGAGGTGACAGGAGTGGTGCAGTGATAGGCATCATCTCGTATATAAAGACACACAAGTTATTGAGGAAAGGTCGTTTAGCCATATTGGCACTCGCCACTGATAAGCAACCGTAGGAAAGGAAGATGGAGGATATTACCATAGTACGTGATTTTCCAGAGGTGTTTCCAGAAGAGCTTCCTGGATTACCACCTCACCGTCAAGTGGAATTCCAGATCGAGTTGACTCCCGGCGCATCCCCGATTGCTAGGGCACCTTATCAATTAGCACCGAATGAATTACAGGAGTTGTCATCACAACTTCAGGAGCTTTTAGATAAGGGCTTTATCCGACCTAGCACATCACCTTGGGGAGCCCCTGTTCTGTTTGTCAAGAAGAAAGATGGCACATTTCGGATTTGCATTGACTATATGGAACTAAACAAAGTCACAATCAAGAACAGATGTCCCTTACCTCGAATAGACAATTTGTTTGATCAACTGTAAGGGTCAAGTTATTATTCTAAGATTGATCTGAGATCTGGGTATCATCAGCTGAGATTTCGAGAGGAGGACATCTGAAGACTGCTTTTCATACACGATATGGCCATTATGAATTCTTGGTCATTCCGTTTGGGTTGATGAATGCACCAGCAGTATTCATGGATCTCATGAATCATGTGTGCAAACCCTATCTTGATCAATTTGTCATTGTATTTATCGATGATATATTGATCTATTCAAAGACTGAGGAGGAGCATGAAGAGCACTTACGTTTAATCTTGGAATTGCTTAGAAAAGAACAACTGTACGTGAAATTTTCTAAGTGTGATTTCTGGATACGTGAGGTGCAATTCTTAGGTCACATTATTAACGAGAAGGGGATACATGTGGATCCTGCCAAGACTGAGGCAATAAAGAATTGGGTTGTACCCAATACACCAAGCGAGATACGACAATTCCTTGGGTTACCAGGATATTATCAACGGAAAATCGAAGGATTCTCTGAAATTGCACAACCTCTCATAACTTTGACTCACAAGGGAATGACATACAAATGGAGTGAGAGTCAGGAATCTACTTTCCAGTTGCTGAAGCAAAAATTGTGTAGCACGCCGATATTGGCATTACCGGAAGGTAATGATGATTTTGTAGTCTACTGTGACGCTTCAATTCAAGGATTGGGATGTGTCTTGTTGCAGCGTGATAAAGTGATAGCATACGCCCCAAGACAACTGAAGGTTCACGAGAAGAACTATACCACCCATGTCTTGGAATTGGGTGCGTTGGTTTTTGCCTTAAAGATTTGGAGACATTACTTGTACGGTAGCAAGTGCACTATCTACACTGATCACAAGAGTCTTCGACTTATCTTTGAGCAAAAGGAATTGAATATGAGGCAATGGCGTTGGGTGGAGCTACTGAACGATTATGATTGTGCTATCAAGTATCATCCGGGAAAGGCGAACGTGATTGCTGATGCCCTAAGCTAGAAAGAAACCTCTAAGCCTAGGCGAGTGCGAGCTTTACAGCTTACGATCAGCACTCAACTACCTGAGCAAATTAAAGAAGCACAGACAGAGGATTTGAAAGCAGAAAACATTGGGTCCAAGTCATTATGTGGAATGGATAAACAATTAGAGGTGAAAGAGGATGGAATTCGCTATTTCATGGATAGACTTTGGATACCTCGACATGGAAATCTAAGAGACTTGGTGATGAGTGAGGCACACAAGTCGAAGTACTCTATACATCCTGGATCTGACAAGATGTACCATGACTTGAAGGCACACTACTGGTGGCCTAACATGAAGGCGGATGTAGCTACTTATGTGAGCAAGTGTCTGACATGCTCGAAGGTGAAAGTGGAGTACCAAAAACCGTCTGGTCTACTACAACAACCTGAGATCCTTGTGTGGAATTAGGATAAGATATCCATAGATTTTATCACTAAGTACCTCGCACTTCTACTGGTTGTGATACAATATGGGTTATCGTGGATCGATTAACAAAGTCTGCTCATTTCTTAGCAATTAAGGAAACATACAAGATGGAGAAATTAACCCGACTCGATCTGAAGGAGATTATTTCGAGACATGGTGTACCGATCTCAATTATTTCTGACCGCGACGCTCATTTCACATCGCACTTCTGGCAATCACTGTAGAGATCTTTGCGTACGCAACTGGATATGAGTACTACTTATCACCCACAGACTGATGGTCAAAGTGAGCGTACTATACAGACGTTAGAGGACATGCTACGTGCTTGTATGATTGACTTCAGGAATAACTGGGAAGTTCATCTACCATTGGTGGAATTTTCATATAATAACAGTTATCACACTAGCATAAAGGCAACACCTTTCGAAGCTTTATATGGGAGAAAATGTAGATCACCAGTTTGTTGGGATGAAATTGGTGATAGTCAGCTAACAGGTCCCGAGCTAATACATGAGAAAACTAAGAAGATTGTTCAGATAAGGAATTGTATAACTGCAGCGCGCGACAGATAGAAGAGTTATGCAGACAAGTGGCGGAAACCCTTAGAGTTCCAAGTTGGCGACAAAGTTTTATTTAAAGTCTCACCATGGAAAGGCGTAGTTCAGTTTAGCAAGCGCGAAAAGCTAAATCCGAGATACGTTGGACCATTTGAGATATTGAAAAGAATAGGTCCAGTGGCCTATCGACTAGCCCTACATGATTCGCTAAGTGGAATCCATGATGTATTCCACATGTCAAATCTAAATAAGTGTTTAACCGACGAAGCGATGGTCGTACCGCTAGAAGAAGTTCAAGTGGATGAACAGCTGCGCTTCATTGAGGAACCAGTCAAGGTGATGGACCGTGAGGTGAAAGCACTTAAGCAAAGCAAGATACCCATAGTCAAAGTTCGTTAGAACTCACGATGTGGACCAGAATTCATGTGGGAACATGAAGACCAAATGAAGCTTAAGTACACTCAACTGTTCGACAAGACGATGCCTGCAGACGAAGGTATTGATTTAAATTTCGGGATGAAATTTCTTTCAACATGGGGATGATATGACAACTCATCCAAAACTCACCCGATTTTGATTTCTGTGTGCCAATGCAGTAGACCAGTGATGGAACACTTGCCATGAAACGCAATTTTCAGGACGAAAATTCTTTCAACATGGTGATAATGTGACATCCGGTAATTTTCCGTTACCAAACTCCGTTAGTTCCGTTAAGTCTTGAATACACGTGTAGTAGGCACACACTAGTTGTCGTTGAAGGTTGGTGAGCTAATAATAATAATCAATTATAAACAATGATAATCTAATTAATAATGTTGGTTACTGGTTGTGATTATGTGATTTATGAATTTATAGATTTTAAATATTTATTTTGTAAATCTTACGTGATAACATGACTATGTGTTATATATATATTTTATGTGTTGTGTGACTTATTGTAAATGTTTATGACTATTATTATTGAGTAATAATAATTATAACTTTTAGTTAAAATTATAAAAAAATGCTACAAAGGTTAAATTTTATAAAAACATAGTTAAAGGAGGGTTTAAAGGTAAAGGTTAAATATGGTAACTTTGACAAAACCCAACCCTAGCCCCTTGTTCCCCATTCGACCGCAACCATCATTCTCACCCTTCATCCTTTGAAATTCAGCCAAGAAATCACACACACAAATCGATTTTAGTTGGTGACAAGTGATTACAAGGTGTTTGCAAGCATAATTAGTGAATTCTACACATATGAAGGTTAGTTTTGATTGGTTTTTCATAGTTTTGATATTGATGAACCCTAAATCCAAAAATTAGTGATGATAATCTGAAATTGATGGTGATTCCATGTTATTATGGTTGAATTGATGCTAGATTAGGTGTTAATTTCATGTGTGGATATGGATTTTGATGTTCTAGATCAAATTAGGTCAAAAGTAGGAACTTTTGATTTGGGGAATTTTCATGATTGATGAAATTGTTGTTATTTGATGATGTTATCATGTTAATTAAGTTGTATGTATGCTAGTTAACGTTGATTATGCAAGAAAGTTACGTTTTTGATGAATTGTTCATAGGTTACTAAGAATAGTAACTTTATTTTGCATGAAATGTTGAATTGTTGATTAATTGGTGTTATGGATGTGTTTATGATGATGATTAGATGCTATATTGTTGTTATGAACATTGGGAATTCAAGAATACATGTTATAGTTCATACATTACTAAAGATAGTAACTTTTTGGATATGAAATTGATGAATCATGTTAATAGGGCGTTGTTGATCATGTTTAGATATGTTATGAACTTGATTAGGTATGAAATTGATGAAGTTATGGTTGATTTGGATGCTAGATCACTTTTGGGTATTACTTTCCCAAAAGGGAAACTTTATTTTTGTATAACTTTGGATATGATGTTGTGGACATGTTCTTGACATTAGGATCATGCTAGTATGTTCATGGATGATTTCTAATGTGGTTGAATGCGTTGCTTGGGTTGTATGAATGTTTAGTTGGTTAGTTATCTGTTTTGGCTTGTTTATGGGAATTCATAGTTATGGGTCATATGGATATATTATGCATGATTTGATCTTTGTATGACGTATTAGTTGTGTTATAGTTACACTGAGCATGCTAGTTGTTAGGGACTTGCATGAGTTGTATGACTATCTAATGTGGTATGATGACCTAGGTAGAACTTGGGTTGACAATGTGATACACATGGATAATTTGTATGATACTCTTGTATGTGAAGTTGTCATACATGACTAAACTATATATCAACTAATATGTCACAAACGGGTTAAACGGGTCAACTGGGTCACATGTGTGTTGTCTTTATAAAACCTTGAGTTCTTTGATTGTAGAGCATATAGGTTTCTTTGGGATTTCTGTGTACATGTACTTATGTACTTGTGTGTTCTAGGTAACATCTGAAGGTTGTCTTTCCAGTTGTTCTTGTCAAGTTAAACCTTAGATATCTATCACGCGTATCTAGTGAGTTCATGCCCCACTCTTTTTACATAATCTCTTTTGGGAGAGATAGCATACTGGTATTTACAAACGCTTTATCATTATGAGTTGTGTATAGTTTTAATATAGTGTTGATTACCATGGAAAGTCCTCACACTTTCGGTTTGTTAACTGAAAACCTTTTAACTGAAAACCTTTTGATCACCTTAGACGTGTTCCTTTTAACTGAAAACATTTTGATCACCTCAGACATGATCCTTTTATCTTTTAGAAACAAGCTTCTCATATTTAACGTTCGGTTCATTATGTGTCATTCTCAGAGTTCAGTTTGGTTACATAGTCCGACATCGACTCAATACAAACATAACTAAAACAGAAAAAACTTAAAATAAAATGAAACAAGACATATTTTTATGTTTTTCATTTGAGGAGGGTTGAAAACTTTTAAATATCACTTAAACGATTTCTCCCCCTGAGCAGAACAGCTTCAAACATTTTCATCATTTCTAGAAAGATTCATATGGAATGAGACAGACATAAAACATAATAATTTGGGACCTTTTATATTTATATCAATAACAAAGAGCATTAAATATACATTACACTTAATCTTTTTCATCTAAGGGTCAAAGGAACTAACATGAAATCATGATAGAGCTGCTATGTATCACACATTGATTTTGACAATCAGTAGATTTGTCCACATAAATCCATACACAGATTTTTGACACACATTGGTGATTAATTAGGTGTATTAAGTCAACAGGCATTTGTGGATCCCACACTTATATGGTAATCAACCTTCCTCAGGAGATTTTGAGCGGTCTACAGGTTTTTGTCAAGAAGAAACTATTCTAAGAGCTTTCAAAGAGATGCTAAGCCTCAGTCATCGCACAACAGAGAGGCGCAAACAACAATGAATTCTTAGAATATATAGGTTATGCTTATCCTCATGTCAGTGCCATCCCACAGCAGAGAGGCAAACAACCTATCTTCTTATTAGAGCATTTTTATAATTAGTTTAACACAGTAACAAAATTTGTTATTAACTTGATTGCATTCACATCTGTCACGTGCTTTGCTCATAGTTTTTGGTCATTCGCACACATTTGTGACTTTCTCTTAGCTCTTCACCCCTTATTGGAAAATTATTGATTGTGCAGACCAGGGATAAGATAGGAACTCACAACCTGTTGAATGATTTAATTCGTGTGATTCACCAATGATGTCTACTAATCTATTGTTTTGAATCTACTGACACATCATATAATGAACTTGCAACCCCTAAATCTATTTTCTCCATGTAACCACAGTAACAGACTAGCTTACTATCATTTTTCAACTTATTAGGCTTTGACTTCTCAGACTTATAATTTTTCTTTAACTTTTATATAACTTTGCAAAGCTAAAGTTCCTTTTCGTGTCACAAAGAATAAGATGCCTGTGTACTATCATTTTCTATTGTACTGAATCAACTTCTTTGATTTGATTCCGTTGCTTTTCAGCTTACCTGCCCGCCCTTTTTTTCTTTTTTTTAAGTACTAAATACTGAAACTTAAACATTCTCCCCCTTAAAATTCTAAAATAGAAAATCTTTTTGAGTTTTTGATATTTTTAAGACAGAAAATAAATTTGACAGAAAAACTAAACTAAGAAACATACGGACGGACTATGAACTCGACTCCTCCAGAATCACATCCTCTTTCTTCTTTATGCCGTTATCCTCTAATAGATAATAAAATCTTGGTATATCAAAAGCTTTTGTATAGAGGTCAGCGTGTTGAAAATCCGTGTTAATTTTAATTACATCGATTAAATGATTTTTAAAACAATCACGTATGAAGTGATATTTAATGCTGATGTGTTTGGTTTTTGGATGTTGTACCAGATTTTTAGTTACAGCTATAGCAACAGAATTATCAACAAAGATAGGATTGTTAGTAAATTGAAAATCATAGTCCCGTATTTGCTATTGAATGCAGATGATTTGAGAACAGCAACTTACAGCAGTAACATATTCAACTTCACATGTTGACAGAGCAACACACGTCTGCTTCTTACATTGCAAGGTGACTAACCGCCTTCTAAAAAATTGACACCCCTCAGATGTTGACTTGTAGTTCGTCTTGTATCCACCATAGTCTGAGTCACTATACGCTGTAAGTTTAAATTCATCATCTTGAGGATACCACAACCTGAATGTTGGAGTACCCTTCAAATAACGAAAGATCCTCTTCACCCCAATCAGATCATTTACTTTTGGCTTTGACATGATATCGGAAACAGAGACACGTGACGTACATGATATCAGGATGAGAAGCTGTGAGATACATTAGAGATCCGATCATTCCACGATACATGGTGGCATCTACCAAATCCCCATTTTCATCAGGTGCCACATCATGGTTTATGGAAAGAGGGGTACTAGCCATCGTTACATTTTCAATATCAAACCGCTCCAGAATGTCCCCCACATATTTGGTCTGATGTAGAAAGATTCCATTTGGTGTCTGATCCACCTGTAATCCCAGAAAGAACTTCATCTCTCCCATGTCACTCATTTCAAATTTAGCTTTCATCACCGATTTAAATTCTTTACACAATGCTTTGTTTTTGGAACCGAAGATTATGTCATCCACATATATCTGAACTAGTAGTAAATAACCATCCTTTTCTCTGGTAAATAATGTGCAGTCAATTACTCCCCTTCGAAAGCCATGTTTCAGCAGGTGTGTGGAGAGCTTCTCATACCAGGCTCGAGGGGCTTGATGTAGCCCATACAAAGCCTTGTCCAATTTATAAACTTTGTCTTGATGATAAGGATCATCGAAACCTTCTAGCTGATTGGCGTATACTGTCTCACGGATTTCACCATGTATTCACATCCAATTGATACACCTTGATCTTCATGTAGGATGCATAGGCTAGGAAGATCCTAATTGATTCCATCCTAGCCACTGGTGCAAATACCTCTTTGTAGTCCATGCCTTCAACTTGTCTGAACCCCCTTGAACTACTAACCGTGCCTTGTTTCTGATGATGACCCCCTGGTCATCTTTCTTACAACGAAGAACCCATTTTGTGCCAATCACCTTTGCACCCTTGGGTCTATCCACTAGTGTCCAAACACCTAGCTTTTTAAAATGTAGAAGTTCTTCTTGCATCGCATTTACCCATGCCTCATCTTTCAAGGCATCACTGACATACTTAGGCTCCACTTGAGAAACAAAACACTTATATGCCCCATCATGTATGTACCCCTTTTCCATCACTGTTACATAGTCAGCTATGTACAACTGATTTCTTGTCTGAACACCTAAGAGAAGATCCCCTATGATGTTGTCTGGGGGATGATTAACACTAATCCTTTTCACTGGAGTAGTAAGAATGACTACTTTATTATCAAGGTTAGGAATCACTGGTTCATCTGTGACTGGTGTTCTTTCATCTTGACTGATGGATTCCTCATTGCTCATATTCTCATTTTCAATGTCCTCATCATCTGAGGAGTGATCACTGACTTCTAGATCTTCCTCTGAAGCCCCAGAAGTACCATCGATTGGAGCAGTAGTGCTTGAGTCTAGATTAGGATTGTTCAGAACGTCATACATCATTTGATCAACCACGTCGTCATCAGAATAGACAGGAGGAATATTGAAGGACTTGAAAAATCCTTTATAGTTAAAGAAGAATGATGGACCTTTTCTAGTAAGTGAGGTGGTGTATCTTTGAACATCAACGTTGCACCATATTTCAACTTGACCAGTAGTGTTGTTATAAACCCGTTTGTCTGGTATATTGTATCCAAGGAAGATGCCTTCCTCTGCCTTCTCACTAAACTTTCCAGTCTGAGTCTTCTTTAATAGCATACAAGAGCTCCAAATGGTTCTAGATACTCCAGATTTGGTTTATGCTTTTGGAGCAACTCATAACAAGTTTTACCATGACGTTTAACCACTAAGACCCGATTAAGTGTGTAGCATGCATTAGCCACTGCTTCGTTCCAGAATTGAATCAACAACTTCAAATCTGCCAACATTGTCCTCACATTTTCATTCAAACTTTGATTTTTGCATTCAGTAACTCCATTCATCTGTGGAGTGTAAGAAGAAGAGAATTGATGAACAATCCCTTTCTCTCGGTAGAATGCCTCCATCCACTGATTCTTGAATTCTGTGTCGTTGTCTAAACGTATTTTCCTCACTTTCAGCTTATACAGAGACTCCAGAGTAGTAACTAAATATTTGAATGACTCAAACGTCTCTGACTTGGATTTAAGAACCATAACCCAGGAAAATAGTGAGTAGTCATCAGTGACTACAATACAGTACCAATCTCCTGCAATGCTTTTAGTACTTATAGGGCCAAACAGATCCATATGCAAAAGCTCCAGTGGAATCTCAATAGAATGAACTTTCTTAGATTTGTGAGGTTTCTTTATCTGTTTCCCTTTCTTCCACGATACACAGAAATTTTGAAGCTGAAAGTTCTTGACTGTTACACCTTCAACCAGATTATTTTGAACCAAATTATTCATCTTCCTAGGATTGATATGACCCATTCTCCTATGCCAAGATAATAGAATCCCTCTCGGTGGCTTTAGACAAGAAGCACTAAGCAGTGGACTCAGTTGTGGAGGCTTTTGACATATCCAAGACATACAGGTCGTTATATCTTGAAGCTGACATTAGAACTTTCTCCTCAGGGATAACATAATCCTTCTTTAGAATGTAGCATTTCTTATTATCGAATACAACTTTGAAGCCCTTGTCACAGATTTGAGAAACTGAGAGTAAATTGTTCTCCAG